>DWCF01004336.1:0-16785 GCA_018230265.1 Delias oraia
ATATAAATATGAAAGCGAACTGAGTAATTTATTTATATATAACAATTCTATAGTCAAATTTGTCAAACAATTTTCATAATATGACAGCACACATCTTAATATAGAATCGTTAGCTCAGTCCTACTGAACCAGATTTCCGTCACCAATTCTTGAAAAACAGTCATACATTCGACATTACACAATACTAGTGATAATATGATTAAAGAAAAGAACATAATTCTCTTTCATTAGTATTTACTTAGTTCCTATTGATTTCGCCTTAAAAACAGTGGTTTAATTCACTTAGTAATCATATTATGAGGTAAATAAAATATTTAAAATTAGTAATTAATATTTTGTCTTCTGTTAAACCGCATGTATATTGGAATAGTTAAAAACATCGACTTTAACTACAAAATCCATTGTAAGTGCAAAATTAGCAGAGGAACTGACAGGTACTGGCTTCCCATATAGCGCGGACGGATCCATTAAACCCAAATATAGACCGCGCCCGAGCCTTGTACGGCTTCACTACTTGTCTCTCTTCCGCTCACCTGTTCCCAATATATTAGACAGGGATAGGATACATCGATGCGATGGTCATCGCTCCAAGCCTTATTCAAAGGTTTTACAAAAAAGTTCTAAAAACGGAGACTTACAATTGGCAAATCTATTAAAGTAACAAGTTATCCGTGGGAGAGCCATGCTGAAGCATATGCCGACGCACTAATTGGGCCGGCTCGTTCGAAGTGCTACTACGGGCTCACAGAATACTCAACGTGAAACGGTATTTGTCAGTACTAGTGTATTTGTATGTGTTTCCCAATGAGTGAGGATATCGGAGGCCCTTAAAAGTGCCACTTGAGCGGCGTAAAAAGCCAGTTACACAACCAATGCGTGGACTGTGTCGCGGTTCTTCATGGGCGGCGGTGCTCTCTTACTACATAGGAGATCCACCTGCTCCGTTGTCCGCTATAGCATAAAAAAAACCTCAGAACATTGACGCAAGGATTAACTGACACTGAGATTAATATTTACATAATTCGAATAAACAATCCACTAAAAACAGGCACTGATTAGAATATAGTAGAGGAACGTCTATCATTCGAAAATTTAGATAAACTTATTTATTTATTAATATTTCACTATTGAATTGAAAAGTGTAAACTCTATATAACGACACTGAAGGGACTGTGCATTTTATAGCGCTATAAAGAGTTGTCGTTAAATGAAGAAAAGAAAAGGTGGATGGAAGACAAGCTAAACCAACTAAAGCCAATTGATTTCGACGCCTTAGGAAGATTGTCGTTAAATCGAGGGACGTTACATGGAGTTTACACTGTAATATAAAATTCAAGAATGGTATGAATTCACTGCCGCTCTTAGACAACCACATTGAAATACACGCTTTAGTTGGGTTGACGCTTTTTACACGGCTTAAACGGTAGGTTATCTAAAGTTGGTAAATAAACAACATCCTCACCAACTCAACGAGAAACAAGTACTACTTCATACCAATAAAAAAGGAACAAATGGTCTATAGTCTATACATTATAAAGTGGAAACATTTATTTGTTCGCCTCAAACAAGCTCCGAAACTACTAGATCCATTAAAAATAATTTAAACACTTTCGACCTTGGGAAAAAAAATAAATATACAAAAAATATGTAACGAGAATGTATGTGTGTGGTAAAATTTATAACTTGTGCTGTTAAAAAAAACCGTACAAAGCCGAAGCGTGCTAGTGGTACATTATATTACTACTAATATAGTGTAATATACATGTTACAAACGTGAATTATATTAGCGGTTACTATTTGGGGGATATGTTGTTAATTAAACTAATTAAATAATTCGTGACCGGTAAGGGCGGTTCCAACAATTATCATACGAATATTTCACTAAAAGATTTCGTAAGTAGTAAACACGCATTATGTCAGAAGCAATATTTTGAATAAACATCAACAGCTATTGTATACTATTACGTTGTCAATTAGTTTTGACCTCAAAAACGACCCTAAACTTTTGAAAATCGTCCTCAAAAAAAAAACACTGACAAGTTAAAAATATGTTTACATAAGGGAAATCCATATAACCAGTTTTTCATGCTGAAGCATATGTTTACACAGTAACTGGGCCGGCTCGTGCATTGTGATACTACGCCCTCACAGAATACTCAGCGTGAAACGGTACTTGCACTTTGTACCTAACACAAAACAACGTTTGATGGAGTCAACTGGTATATTTTAAAGTGGCGGATGAAATAAGCTGTAATAAATCCGAGAACCGCATCACTCGCCTCGAAAAATAGCCAAGTGTTATAAATAGTGATAATAAACAAAACATTTCCGTACGAAACGTGACGAATAACAGAAACAAAGGGACGAAACCGCGTTCATTTCAAACTGTGCAATGAATTTAGCTTTAAGAATTAATTTTTTTATGGAATCGGTGGCAAACGAGCAAGAAGCTGAGCTAGGATAAGCGGTCCTTCGCCCATGGACACCCCTTTCGCCTTTGCAAGGCCGCGAGTGCATTATCGGCCTTAAAATTAATTTTATATTATTATTTAATACTTAATTTTCTTAATATTTTCATCATGGTATAGCGGGCAACAGGCGGTTCTCCTTTAAGGTGAGAGACCACCGTCCATGGAAACCTACTCTTTGTTGTTACTCTAAGAGAGAAAGCCACGTTCTCATTTAGAATACCAAAATCCTTTTAATGTTGTCGTAACAAGACTTGGTCTCAAAACTTCGAATCAAACATTCGCCAAGAATAGTAGAGATATAAATTGCAACCGTTAGACCACAGACAGTACACATATTTAGATCACTTCCCTAAATTTAGAGCTACGTCATTCTCTTATTAATCTCGTTCGTTCAATTCCCATTCCGTCATTCATGTACGATTGCACCATCGCGGGGAGTGAATGAGTTTTCGCGTGGGCGTCGGCACTGAACTCTACTAGAGCAGGATGAGTCTAATTTGTTGCCAACCACGTAATCGCATGCATGTACTTCATCATTAATGGCGCCCAGCGGCGGAGGTCAAACAATCAACCCACCTGGAACTACCAACATAGACCTATACATCCACATTACTAATTCACAACAAAAACTCCAAACATATTTATTTTATTTAACTGAAAATATAACCGCGCTGTAAGACTAGAATATGAAATATAATATTTAACACGTCACTTTTCAAAATAAATTACGAAACAAAAACCAGTGAGTTGCTCTGTAAACAATGCTATATTTTAGCAACAACATTGTTATACAAAAGTATACAATTTCACATTTATCATAAACATTTTAAACTCGTATTTCGTGCAATTTTTACTTTTAAATTTAATCATCTTTTATTTCTTTGATATCCGTCTGATGACACAGACAAAACTATGCAAACAGTATATCTACATTTACATATATAAGATTCCGCGTGAGATATAAGAGCAAAACGAATTTATTTTTTATAAAATATAATAGAATTAATTTTTTTATAGTATAGCGGGCAATGGAGCAGGTGGTAAGAGGACACCGCTGGACCGCTGAACACCACGGACTACCGCCACAGAGTCCGCGCATTGGTTGTGTTGCCGACTTTTTACACCACTTAAGCGTCATTTTAAGTGCCTCTGATACTCATTCACTGCGAAACACGGTACAAGTACCGTTTCACGCTGAGTATTCTATGAGCCCGTGATATCACTTCGGACAAGCCGGGAAATATAGTGCGTCAGCATGGCTCTCCTACGTGAGTAAGGAAAGAGCTTTGATGAGGTGAGAGCTTTGCTGAAGCTAATTTACTGCTTAGATTTCGACCAGTGGACAAAATGATTTAAACAAATCGATGTTCTGGGAAGACAATTACAAATTCTTGGAGCAAATTATGTCATTAGTATCCAATGTGATCATACCAGCGATAATATACTTTTTATATTGATTGGTGAAAGATTTCCTTGTTAGGCCTATGCAATTAATTATCATCGCGTACACTAGGTTTCTCTCTACACTTGAGAAAACCTCATAAATAATTGAACACTATTATACGTTATATAAATTTATAGCCGAACAGTTTCTCTAACCAATTTGAAGCACTAATGGCGTACCTATGTTTAAAACATTCCGATGTAACTGTTCGTGCGGAGCCAAATATTCCGGCAGCTCTGAGAAAAGACGTGTAATGAAGCATGAAGCGTCCGGAATTGGAGGCGAGAGAATCTCCTTTAGAAAGGGCTAAGAATTGAGGCTCTGTTGGCATTGCGGCTAACGAGTAATAATTGTATGACAGAGTGGTGACGTCATCTGGCGTCAATAACAGCGGCGAAGGCCGACACTGTTTGCAAGTCCGACCGGTTTTTACGACTGCACTTCGGTCGGTTGGAGTTATTTCCAAATGTGGCACGCTATATGAAATTACTAGGTATTATTACATTTACCAAAATTTTCTTAACTTTCGTTAATCCAATAACAATCTCTTACTATTTTTTATGGTGTAGCGGACAACGCAGCAGTTGGGTTCTCCTATACGTTAAGAGAACACCGCCGCCCATGGACAATTGCGCCATGGTCTGCGCTTTGGCTGTGTTGCCGGCTTTTCATGCCGCTTAAGCGGCATAATTTCAAGGGCCTACTACGATATCCACACATATTACATACAATCAAACACAGAATAATTAGTGTCGTTTTACGCTGAGTATTCTGTGAGCCCTTGGTATAACTTTGGACGAGCCGGCTCAATTAGTGCGTCAACATTGCTCTCCCACAGCTTTATTTGTAAGAACGGGCAACCGTTATACACATTTCTAAAATGTAAAGACTAAAGTTGTTTAACAAAAGTCAAGGTTAGATGCGAGGCACAGAGTTTTAGGCGTAAAATTGGCATAGCTCCCATGCCAAGGGCCATTAAAACAATATTTCTGCAGCGTACGTTGACCACGCCCCGTAAAAGATCGCCTTGCGATGACGCGACCGCTTGATTTAGGTCAATACAACTCACGCCCGCCTATACTAATATAATAAAGAGGTAAAGATTGTGTGTTTGTTACGTTATGGGGGTTAATCTATTGAACCGACCATGAAAACTCTTTCACCAATAGAAAGCTACATTATTAGCCTATATATTAAGTCGACAAATGAAAATAATTTTCTCGAATTTACTAAGGCGAAGAAAATACGGTCGAACGACGGTTTTTTACGAACGCTGCCTTAACGACGAGAGATATATAATTGAGTTTTAGTGAAAAGCTGTAGAGCTTTTCAATACCTTTAAAAACTACGCAACGCCACACAAACAACTTTCATAATTTATATGGCCGCATAATGTATGCCGGGTCAAATAGGAAACAAATAATACTTATCTAAATCGGCATAACCTTACGCCTTTATTGTAATTGCAATTATGTATGAAAATAGGAATTTGTATCGAAATCCAACTCTTACAACGATAGATATTTTTTATTATAGCTACACAGTGTCACTAGCGTAAATTCGTCTTGATTGAAATTCGGCAAATACTACGCACAGCTACTTATAGCAATGATTAAATCGACAACAAAAAATCACGAATCACATCGATTCCCGCAATGAATCAGCCATTGTAACACAAGGTCTCTTTCACAAAATGCAAATATGTATTGTGAAACTCGTATAAATTAAATTTACCATATGTTCAAAACATGAATGTAAAGACGAGATGATTACGATTTTTACATCAAGAAGACAAAATTTTGCTATCTCTGATTGTAAGGGTAAAATAGGATCTATAAATAGCCACCTCTTAAAAAACCTCCACATAATATGAAGAAGAATGTAGACTTCCTAGTGTTTCCCAAATGCAAGACTTAGCTTAGTCTTGGTCTTGCAAGTCTTGAAATACCTATTAGACGATTGATATTTATTAAAATCCACTTCAGATCTTGGAAAAACCTATCAGAATAGGAACTTTTTGATAGATTTTTAAAACATGTCTAAAAATTTAATGAGGAATTACAAAAATCACTGCCAAAAAAAATAGCTGCAAGACGCATGTCTTACAGGCTTAGTCTTGTTCTTGCTCAAGTCTTACACGGTCAGTCTTGGTTTTGCCAAGATTAGACGGTCTTGGTCTTGGATTTTGACAACACTAAGACTTCCAGTATTTATTTAGATTAACTACGTTTAAATGTATGACGTATGTTCCGTAACACGCCCAATATTGAGGAAAAAAAGTCAAGAAACGTTAAAACATTCATTTCGAGTTTAAATTTTGTTAAGCTGCATTTACATTATTATTAGGAACTAGGGCTATTACCGTCGAAATCCCAAGCGACTTTATCGTCCAACCTTCGACCTGTGTATTATCTTAATATAATATTTAAATTTATTTAAAAATAATTCTTGTACTTCGCTTGTTTGTTCAACAAGTCACACCCGAAGGAGAGCCATGCTGAAGCATATGCTGACGCACTAATTGGGCCGGCTCGTCTGAAGTGATAACAATGAAATTAATTCGTACATTTCTACAAATAAGGTCTAATGAGATACCTTTTAGAACGTTCGATTTTTTAAACAATTAAATACATAGATCCATAAATATTAATATAGATAAATGAAAATAGGTTACTATGCAGCAACGGTCCATGAAACGCTGCATGAATTATGCATAAACCCGGTTTGAGCTACAGCGAGTGGTCACGCTGTGCTGTGAAGAAAACCTTTACAAAATGCAATTGCAGTTTGTCACAGAAACTAGAAAGTTAAGTTTTTTATTTTTATCATACAGCGGGCAACGGAGCAGACGGATCTCCTCTATGTTAAGAGATCACCGCCGCTCAAGAACAATTTCTCCATTATCCGCGAGGCTCTTTACGCCGCTTAAGAGGTATAATTTCAAGAGGCTCCGATATCCGCACTCACTCAGCGTAAAACAGTAGGAACAGGTACTGTTTCACGCTGGTATCTGAGTCCGTAGTATCACTTCGGACGAATCAGCACAATTACTGAGTCAACATATTCAGCATATAGTATATACATAGCATAGCCCTAACGGGTTAAAACACTATATATTTAAATACAAATAATTCCAGTTTTTTGTATTTATAATTGAATTGTTAGACTAACGTAAATTAAGATAGACACCTCACTTCATGTTAGTCTAGCGCTAGTTTTCTTAACATTTTTGAAAAACCTTCGGTAGTAAGGTTTTCATAAAGCAAGTAAAACATATTTGGTCTTTTTTTCCCAGTCGTCTTGTACACAATCTAATCTATATAAATGTTCAATAAAAAGCCCGGCCACTGTCACAGCATGAATAATATCTCAATCGTATGCAACACAATCCAAGACTAGTTTATCGATATTAAAATATCTATGTAAAAAAAACACAACTTTACAAAAAAAAATTATTCTGTTTATGGTTGTGAAATAAAAATCTTATACGTACTAAAATCGTTTAATTTATAAAAGGTCAGATCTACCGCAATCTCATGCGTTTCTCTAGGTAATTAACTCAAATCGTATTTGTTTCAAGGTCTAAGAAAAAACAAGCCTCCATTATCACGAAAAGAATGAACACTATAACTCTTTGGTGCAGATGCATAAAGTGATACCAGTATTGACTATTGCATCCGTATTACGAACCGTTTTGAATGTGTAAAATATAAGATTACTAGAGCATAAAGTATTTTATCACCATAGGATCCAGTCAAAAAAATTACCTCATACAGCCATCTGTTAGAACCTGATCGCACTAACAGAGATTGACTCTTTGATAATAAACAAATGAGTGGCAACAAAATAATATTGCGATTATAAATTTGCAGTTGAATGAATGTGCAAAATTTTATTAAAATCGGTTCGGTAATTTAGGAATTAGGAGTCCATTGCGGGCAAACAACGTGACACGTTATTTATATATTAAGAAGTACAATTCGAACAAAGCAAGAATATTTTTAGCAAGGAAATAAGGTTGGCATAAAACGAGTGAGAGAGAGGATATCGTATGAGTACAATAATACCAACATTACCAATTTTTGCTTAGTATCTTAAGATCCGAGAGGCAGCTGAAAACTTTTGATTTTTTTTACTATTACAGGCCGAATGGGAAGCAACTACGAACGTAACAGAGGAAGTGAGTTATAAAACCTACAAGGAACTTAGGCAACGGAGATTCGTTAGAGACATCCAAGACATTTGAATTCTGACTTTGGCTCAATTACGAACAATCGCTACCTAACAACCGGCAAATTATTTCGTCAAATACCTACTGCAAATTTATTTATATATTTTAAACGTGAAAGAAACTGATGAATTTTTCAAAATTTTAAATGTTTTCTAAGATTAGATACTAGCAGGAAAACTGTCGCCAATCTAGGCATCTTTTCAAATTTTCATTGCAAAACCTAAAAACATTAAAAATACACTAGTCTTTTAATAAATAACAAAATTATATAAAAATCTATTGTGTATTAGACGTAATTTATTGGTGATTGTTGTACTGTACGTAATTGAAAAGCGCGTTTTTACTGTATCTGACGCTCTTCCCGTCATTGTTTTAAACGAAGTAAAGCGTTCGATTTAGTGTAGAATGTAGTGCACAGCGTTAGAGACAAAAAACTGTAGTATGAATTCACAAAAAACACGCGAACTTAGCATCTTCGTCGTAATAGCGACAGTAAGAAAAACACTAATTTACACAAATCAACACGACTTGGGGACCTTCAGAAAAGAGCGTATCTATCCATAAACAGCCGGCAACGCAACCACGACCCAGCAATAGTCGATGATGTGAGTAAGCCTCCTGCTTGTTTGCGTATCTATATTATTAAATAAAAACAGTGAAATGTAGTAAAAATTTTAACTAATTATTAGGCAAGATGCATAGACTGTAGTTAAAACAAGCACCATATATAGTTTATCCATTAAGATGAATCAATTGCCTTAATTTTATAATTTTATTTTATTTTTAATTTAATTGATGAAATAATTGCCTTTAGAAATACATATGAGATTCAACCATACATAAACAAAATTACGTAAGGCATTCAGGTGTATTACAGTACCATTACATATTACAAAAGCACAAAAGGAAATCTATGGTGCACATAAGCCGGCAGTTACGTGAGCCGATCAAGACATGAACTGGATTTGAGTTCGTTGACTCCTACATAGCAGGATTCAGGACTCGGTACATCGGAATATTAAATATAATTGCAACCGCGCCTATACTCTTATGTTTTTTGCTTTAATTAATCTCCAAGTACTAGTTAATACACCTACTTTTTAATAATGATTTTTTTCAACTAACATACAAAATATTTTACGCACACAGCATAAAAAAATTACATCAGAGTTTCTCAACTATTCTTTCTAACTCTGCGCGTGTACATGATTAGTTTAGACGTTCAGAAGTGGCTATATAATGTGGTCTACTTATTTTTTTATTTTGGTTTCTGTGTGTTACAATGTTTCAGTATCATTCTAATGATAGTTACGTAAATAGCAAGAGAATCTAGCTAGAGCCGGCGTTAGGCGTGGGCGACAAAATTATAAAGCAACAAAATTGCGTTGGCTTTTATTTTAAACAAGTAGAAGAGGCTGCAACGCAAACGCGGACCGTATGACGTTCTATAGAATTGTTATTTTTCTAGCGACATCTCTCCTTCCCCATAATTAACACTACCAACTGTAAAATAAAAACTGTACTAGTTTGCCTAATATGAGGCTATCAGAAAATCTTCAGAATATATTTAAGGAATATTTTTGGTACAAAACACGTATAAAACAAAACAAGAATGTAAATCCAGAGACATATTAATTATTTCAATTGTTTATGGTTAGTAATAGGAAGAATCGCCTCGCGAGTTGGGCATCGCGACGCACAGTTTAGGAAGCCCTTGTCTATGGCATTATAAGATTGCATTAAAATATAATTCAATTATTATTAGTAATATTGATCAAGCATAGAGTAGCTACCTACCACAAAGGTCAGAAGCACAGAGCAACAGTTGCAACAAAAGGTCGCCTATAATCGTAAGGCATCGCTGACTTCGCCACAATAGGATAATGTAGGTCAGGTTGATATAGAAACAGTAGAAAACCAATCAGCTACGTACAATGAAAACACTGTAGCTGTCTCGATCGACGCTCTGAACAATTGCGTTATTAAATCGAAGGTGGTTTTGAAAAACACAAAAAGAAAATTGTTAAGATAAAAATCCTTTCGAGACACAACCATAAGTTTATTCAGCGTATGAGAATGGAGGTGTTTTGATGTCTTGAAGCATCATCAAAAATCGGCTGACACCAATGTGAAGTGAAGCTCTCTTCTTTGTACTTGATTTCCGCATTTTTTTATGATATAGCGGACAACGGACCAGGTCGTATATTATGGTAACAGAAAACCGCCGCCCATCGACAATCGCGCCACAGTCCACGTTTTGGTTATGTTATCGGCTTTTTACACCGCGTGCGTCGTATAATTTCACGAGTTTCTTATATTTTCACTCACTCAACGAAACAGAACAAGTTCCATTTCACGGCGAGTATTCTGTGAGCCCGTGTGTTTCCTTTGTTTAATAATTAGTGGGAATATCACATTCCAATCCAAATGGCCATTATAAGTGCCCATGGTGGCGACGTAATATTAAAATATGATTCACCGCTTTCGTGAGGTGGTTAGGAACCTCTACCAAATTCTGTATTAAGTACCGGTTTGTAAGAGCACCTCTAACAATGCCTGTTTAAAACATCAGCAAGCCAAGAATGCTCAGAGCTTTCTCCGCTTGCTTGACCCTTTTGTTAGTGCAATTAACTCGCTGGATAGACGTGAAAGGGCCACGATTTTTTTGTAACATTCAAGATGATATTTCTAAACTTGATATTTAAATTTCATACACTCCAAAGTTTATGTGTCAAGAAGATTGTGTACAAAAAAATTGAATAACACTTCAATAATTTTAAATGTCAACGTAAGCTAAATAAAATATCGAAAAAATTTGAAAAATATTGATTTTATTAATCTTAAAATCCTTTTTTTGATTTATTATCACAAGCAAATTGAAGTAGAAAATTTTGTGAAGTAAAAAATGTTTCAAAAAAGTCTATAAAAACCTATAAATTCTTAAATATGTAAGTTTTATTTTTTTTTAAACCAATATATCTCAGTAATAAACTAACATGAGGGATTAAGTATCTTTTGTGCCTGTAGTTAGGCATAATTGAAAAAATTATTCAAAATAAAATCAATAAATGAATTCTGGTCTGCACGTAACAAAATATTAAATGTCTTTTATATGCATCGCTTATTGTAAAATTTGTGTAAACAAACAAAAGCATATCTTTTTCAATGTATTAAGATATTTTATTATGTCATTTATGAGGTCAATTGTTGGGTCAAATAGAAATCGAAGGAGATAAATTTGTAGAGCCAAAAATCATACATATATGAACATTTGATAAGTCGTAATGTCGGACAGACACTAATATAGAAAATACAATAGTCTGTATTGTTCATCTATGTTGGTACAATGCCTACTATTAGACTGTTGTACACTACTAGACAGTGCAAATATCTGCTACTTTTGAACTGCTACTGAAATGATATTACGTGAAATTATTTCTAAGTCCTCATTATTTCTGATAAATTATGAAACAATACGTGTATTTATAATGGTTTTTTTAATGATATAGCTGACAACGGAGCTGGTTGGTCGCCTATCTGGAAAGAGAGAACGCCTTTCATAGCGAAAAACAGTAAAATTACCCATTCACAATGATTATTCTGAGAGCTCGTGCTATCACTTCGGACGATCCAGCCCAATTTGTGCGTCGCCATGGCTCTCCCACGGGTAGAGACTGAGGTTTAAGCCGCAAGCTAGACAAGGAAATCATCAACAATTCCCATAATTTAAGAGATATTAAAACTATCCTTGCAATAACAACAGTTACAAGTTGCCTATTACCCAAACTCTGCGTTGAATTAATCAAAGATGACGGAGCTCCATACAATAGATAAAAGCTACGAAATCAACTCAAGCATTCGGCGAGCGGCGAACGCTAATTCACAGATGACGTGGATGTTTTGAAGATAAATATAACTGAACTCATCTGAATGTTGTGAACCTTGCGCGCCTCCAATGACCTGAATGCATAGTTTGTTCAGCATACGAAAGCTTTATTAAAGATTATCGAAAAAAAAATGAAGCACCGTAAAGAGATCGCACATCTTAAAAGTTCAAATGAAAATGGTACAGTTCTTTTGAATGCGGTTATAATATAAGAATAAATCATTCGGTTTTTTTATTATTCCAATAAAATATAGACTGGACCGTTTGGTTTACTATAAAAATACGATTAGTCTATTTAATATGTTTTTATTTAGAAGTTAAACTTGAAGTCACGAATAGAGCAATGTTTTGTCTTTATAATTGAAATCAACATGGGAGCCATGTTTAAGTTATTCAGACAAGACATAAAAGCAAGTAACTGGTCGACCAATTTTGGATAACCACATCAGGCTGGTTCTGCAAGTAACATATATAACCCATACAAAATGCATTAAAAAGGTTTCGTAAACTTTATCCCATACATATCAGATAACTTTTAGCGTTTTAAGCTTACATTACATTAAATTCAATATATTCGGCGAGGTATTAAAACTGAAAAATACAACAATTGATATTGTCAAACCTATAAAAAATGAAGTAAATTAATTACTACTATAATTATAATTGTTTTCTAAGATTAGTCTAGAATTTTCTGTTGAATACTGTGTGATTATTTCACAAATGCTACCATTGATGCTTTAAACTATGTTTATGGAATCAAATTTAGGCCATTTCGAAATTTTATGATATTCATAATACGTCGAACATTTAGCGGTCTATAAGATCCGACTAAACAAGTAGAACTATAGATCAACAATCTACACATTTATTTGAAAAACGAGCATTTCATACCGCTAAAACTATAATTTTCAAAGAATCTCTTGATTATATAATATCATTCATAATTTTCTGCGTGTGATCTCACTGACTTTCATCATCCCGCAGTTGCAATAAAAACTTATATCAGATGAAATGACTCCCAAAAAAATCAATTTACTTGGCTGTAGATAGAACTTCATTAGTACAGAATTTATTTGATATCTAAAGATATTAGAAAATACACTTGCTTAAAAAGTAATGCATCATTTCTTACGAGGCAACTATCCTATCCCACATCGGGTCAGTTTAATTGACCTAACATAATTCTCGTGGTGCCTACCAGACCAAATATAGGAACTATAAAATATAATTTATATGTCTAGCGTCCGCGCCTGCTCGCTATACCTAAATTCCCAGTTTTATAGGTCACCTAGGGCGTGGACACATTAGCCTGAGCTGCCAATGCGTTAAGACTTTGTACATCATTTTTATTCGTCGCATCAAAACTACTATTCATGTATATTCGCTTAATCTAATCTAAATATAATCCTTTCGTTAAATTCTTACGTATCTCTCGTTTCTATATAACCGATAAATTCAACACACAAACTAACCGTATTACTAGAGTTAAGTGCCCTCATTATTAACACAATTATGAAATGGCTCGTCAAACTATTGATTTTGTTGGACGTTGCTATATAAATAATAAAATTACGTGAAGCCATACCCAACAGCGACGGGGGACTATAACATTTCAAATCCAAAACACGGTAACACAGCACTGTTCAGGACAAACGGAGCACACGAGCGACGCACACGGTCCGACGCGGTATCTGCGGAGGTCGCGGCGCACTATCGATCCGGACCCCTGGCGCCGCCTATCCCTATTACACGAAGTCCCCTCCCGCCGATTCACCCCAGGCCTACAGTGTATTTAACACGAGTTTCATACTTTCATAGTGTATCCGGAGGCTTTTGCGTCAACCGCCTATTCCAAAGCAATAAAATAAAACAAAATCGAGATTTATTAAACCAATGCTAAGGGTTTATATATTTTTTTTAAGGTACAGCGGACAATTTAGAAGGCTGGTCTTCTCCATAATAAAATATTAGCGTCGCCCATTATCAAGACGTCGACAACCACGCAACAATCTCCGATTTTAGTTGTGTTGCCGGCTTTTTACGCCGCTAGATTAGTATTCTCACTCACTCAGCGAAACACAGTACCCGTTGTATCAGTTCAAACGAGCCGGCCCAAATAGTTCATCAGCACGGATCTCCCACGAGTAAAGCCGTGGTAAGACACTCTTGTATACAACTTCGCAAATAATTCAATAGTAAACTCAGTTAAATTTCCCAAGGCGGGTCTTTAAAATTAAGAAAAATTTCACCTAAAACAGGATTCTTAACAAAAAGAAGTGTCGAACAATTATAATGTCACCGTTTATTTCATAATTTGTAAAATTTTAATTCAAGTCTGTTTGAGTAAATAATATTAATGTGTATCTTGACTTATGACTACATGAATCATTAATTATATCTACAATTCAAAATAATTTGAATAGAAAAATACAAAACCCTTACTTACCCCAAACTTATCAAATTTTCTTAACAAGTAATTTTA
This sequence comes from Delias oraia, assembly GCA_018230265.1. Taxonomy (NCBI): domain Eukaryota; kingdom Metazoa; phylum Arthropoda; class Insecta; order Lepidoptera; family Pieridae; genus Delias; species Delias oraia. Next base: position 14,515 of record DWCF01004336.1, read on the forward strand.
CTCAAACAAAATAGGTCCAGCTGCAGAAACTAGACCTAACGAATACAGATATGACAAAAACAACACAATAAAATGTTAAACATCATCAGTAAACTTAATTATGCATGCCACACAGCTATTGTATGTATTATACCGCTGATGCATTATACAGTCAACAACCTTGAGACGATCAATCGGTCCTATGCATCCTAACAAACATTAAAACACAATTAAGATTTTTAAGTATTTCCAACATTAATTGCATATCACATCTATGCATGCATTGAAATTAAAAATCCTGCTTTTTAAATGAAATAGCCTCGATAATTAGACCTAGTTAAAGTTATTTTTTTTACAATTTGAAGGCCAATTATATTTGAGTATAGTAAAACCTATTTCTACAAACATAAGTACATTATTATTATTAATTAATTATGAGTAAAAACGCTTTTATCGAAGCTCATTTCTTACCACTTATATTAACATTGCTAAATATTCTTTTAATTAATTTAATAATTATGGTAAATTCAGCTACTTTATACAACCTGAATGGTATAAATGCACTCAAGGTTTAGTGTTTATAAGAATAGTACCTATTTACAATGTCAATGCAAACCTACACAAAATCTACTGTACATAATACAGTGAGTGTTTGGTCATCCAATGACATCATGCAAGTACCAACCTTGATATAAATTTGCACTTAACATTACAAGAAAATTAAGTGTTAAAAATGTTGTCCATTTGCTACAATTAAATTACCTAAATATAATATGTTTATTGAAAAAAAACAGATAATAATATCATAGATATATGGAATAGTAACTGTTTTAGTTACTTTTATCCAATCTATAGAAATCTGCTTAAAAATGCTTGGTAACTCTTATTTAAGAGTATGAAAATGAGATTTAGCTAAAACATAGACCAGCAATTATTAGCTATCACCTTACAACAATAGTCCATAAATAAATTAAATACAATATTTAAAACTAATATATTACAAGTTATTTAGCCTTGCAGTATAATTGTAAAATGTGTTAGTACAGTAAACACATAGCAACATGATAGTCACACTTCATTTGATATAACAGCTATGACAAATATTTTCAGCCATTTTACAAGTGTTGTTTAACAAATTGTCTCTTAAAACACAGTCTATTGAATATCTGGACTGTTCAAATTTTTTTTTTAATATTTTACTTTTAGTAAGAGAAATATTTTTTGCTTTATCTTACTCATAAGTTATGTCTTTATGTACTCAAGGATTCTATTATTTTCTGGAATTGATTCTAATAAGATTAAGTCAAAAAACATTGCATATTTAAGTATAGCATATAATTTTACATTATTAATAATTCGATAATAACCCTAATAGCTCCGAAGACATTGACTATCTGGGTGTGGTATAATCACTATTTTATCATTTAGGCTGATAAACATATACTAACGATACCTATTACATATTATCATAAGTATAGCAATAACGAAATTTATGTCAACCACCTAACCAAGTGAGACAAAAACTAATTGTTGGGCAACTTAGGTTTAATTGACCTTTCAATGTAAGATTCTGATACTGAGACTAATTCTGTCTCAATAATGTACGGATGACTTAGCGGTAGTATAAATAATGTGGACATCTAATGGAATAATATATTTGGCATATTGGTAGTATTAAATCCACTCACCTGATCAAATTTAAATCCAGGAATATCCTTTTCTGTTGTTAACTCGCCTCACAGTTCACAAATACTATGCCTGAAGCTTCCCAGAAAATGAAGACGAAAGATATCACAGACACAGTTTTTACAAAATTTACAATTCAACTTTATACAATCACTTATTACATTGATAAATAATTACTTTTCACATACAGTTCTTCTTATCATCCGTGAATACGAGTACGAGCACGGCTTCAAAAGCAAGGCAAAAGATTCGACCGTTGCGTAGCATCACCTTACCGCCCATAATGTCATAGATTATGAAAACTCATTTCAGGTAGATAAGACATATCAAAGATGATATGGTTTATAAGATGGCAGTGAAGCTATGTATTTTTAAATTTATAAGATAATACATTCCTATTGCAGAAAGTGAAAATATAACTCATTGATGGCATTAAAAAATATATTTTTTTTTTTTATGGTATAGTGGAAAACGGAGCAGGTGGGTCTAAGCAGTCAGCATATGTTTCAGCAGGGCTCGCCCACGGGTGTAACAATATTAAAACACTCGCTCGGCCACTGTCAAACCTTTCCAGGGACTGAATAAATTATAAATTTAATTATAATT
>DWCF01004337.1:0-16781 GCA_018230265.1 Delias oraia
CTTCGCAATATATAACAAACCTTCTTTATAACAAACCTTCTTTATAACAAACCTTCTTTATAACAAGCCTTCTTTATAACAAGCCTTCTTTATTACAAACCTTCTTTATAACAAACCTTCTTTATAACAAACCTTCTTTATAACAAACCTTCTTTATAACAAACCTTCTTTATAACAAATCTTCTTTATAACAAACCTTCTTTATAACAAACCTTCTTTATAGTACATAACCTTATATTTGTCTTTGAAAATAACGTTAAAGATATTTAATGTCTGTCAAGTAATATGAAATATGCAACGTTATAAAAAATATTTTATGAATTTGTCACTTAAGTAACATAAATAAAATGATACTCAAATATTATTGTAACCTGAATTTTTTAAAGTACCCTACTAATTCATAAAATAATATATATTAAATATTATATGATGAAATTGTTAATATTATTTATTAGTACTCAAAAAAAACTTCGGCAACATGCAATGAATTAAATTCAAAATTTTATGTATTAAAATGGCCGGAATGCCAAAAAATAACGAAAATGAGGTTAGCTGTCAGCCGCAATTTTTAATGCGTGCGCTAAAATTAAGTAATTAATATAAGTTAATCTGAGCTTTCTTCAACCTTGATAGTATGATACCTACATTCTGTAAACACGCGATGTGTTTACAGAATGTAGGTAATGGCTATTTAAGTTAACTAAGCACTCACAATACATCTTGTTGATGTTAATTTTATGACTGTCTCATGTGAATGGAGATTTTCACTTTCTAAAGCAATTCAGTTTCCACATATAACCAATTACCAAAAAATTAACGTTCAAGGTCATCGTGGAATATTTTAAAGATGAACCTCAAAAATTATTAAATTATCAGTACAGAGGACATTTTACGATTTTATGCTATTGGAATTTCTTTATGGTAGGTATAGCATACAAAGGAGCAGGTGAATCTCCTATATGGTAAGAGAACACCGCCACCCATCGACAACTGCGCCACAGTCTTCGCTTTGGTTGTGTTACCGGCTTTTTACGCCGCTTAAACGGCATAATTTCAAGGGCCTTCGATATCCACACTCACTCAATAAAAGACAGTACAAGAGTACAAGTATCGTTTCACGTTGAGTAGAACAACCTATAAAAAAAAATATGTTATATGTTTTTAATGCAGTTTTTTATTCTTTTTAAATATCGATGTATGTTAATGCTGTATTCGATTGTATATTTGCTTAGAGCATAAGTATTGCGGTTTTAATCTATTCATATAGATACCGACTTATTATATATTATGAATAGGTCAAACTCGCATACAATGTTTAGGTACTGGCATTATAAGTCACTAGGCGTACATATAAAGCCTAAAACAATGACACGGCTTCAATAGAATAATAATACGGCATCATTTGAAAGAAAGTAGTGCGCAGATCTTGAAAATTGGGGTTATAATTGATTCAACACGAAGGTACAAAGATAGCGGTCGCTTTAATTGAAATTTGAAGGTTTACTTTTTGTACAACAAGAGATTTGTGATCTGCCGAGATCATAAATCGCCTTCTTTTATTTTAATTGCCCGTGAAAATAGAGGTTAGCTACGTTTTCTTTTATCGTGAGAAATTTTATTTGTTCTGTAACAACTTACAACGAACGTTGCAAAGGAAATTTATCACATAAGATAAGCATAAAATGCCTCTCCTTTTTCTGATATTCTTGTGAATAATAGATAGGTATTTGGTTAGGGTTGCTACACGCTGATATGGCTGTTATCTTATGAGTGAAAGAGACATGTCTGATACACACCCTAGAAGTATTTACACATTTCACACTACTGTCTTGTATAAAGAGAAAAAAGTATTCAATGGAGCTGAGTCGTCTGATAAATTTTTAATAATAAACGGTTTTAAAGAACATACGTGTTTGTCTTTCTTGATTCCAAAACAATTTTCCCCTCATTTTCTCTTATCTAGATTTAGCAGAACTATTTAATTTTTCTTAAAAAAAATGTTGACTCTATTGTTGCATTTTTCCTAGTCATTTCCGGCTAAATGGTCACTGTGCCACATATATAACAGTGAAATACAATAGCGCTGTGCGTAAACTGAGATTAGTCATGATTAAACGTTGTAAGAAATTAGAATTATTCACCATCAACACTAAGAGTTATTATTCTTTGCTGGATTTCAACCGCAATCAACGGTTTTGCCTTACCAATGTAAATTGCTGTAGTATTATCATTAATGACATATGACTTGCTTTATTTTTTTGACGGAAACATCGTTTTAAACATAGTGGTAAATTGTGATTATTATCTCAATTTACCTTTTTATCTGCGGTCAATTTATCTGCAATACAAAAAAATCCCGACAAATTGACAAATTTTGTTGAATTTTTTATTGTAGCTTGGCTACATGGTTTTTAGTTATAATTTTGTTGATTTTGATATTAATATGATTGCTCTAAAAAAATATATAAACAGTTTATAACTCTATAATGTCACAAGTAACATCTATTACCTATTGTAAAAGATCATATGCCCTAATATCCATTAAGGGCGATCGCCCTTGTATTCAGATATTATTCGAACAATTCAATTCAATTGAACAATAACCGCAGTAGCAACTAAAAAGTAGTGCGTTATTAACCGTTATGTAATTTCTTCGGTTAAGTAAATTTAACAAATAATGATGCATCATGTTGCATTCTTGAGCATACTTTTCGGTGTACTACTTTCAAAATTAAATAAAAATTTCCCCGACAGCCACATTACCACGACGCAACCTTTTTTGTGTCACCTATATTATTCAAAAAAGTCTTGATTTAATTCATTTTAAGATATTATTAAAAATTAAAAATTATTTTTTAATTACTCACAAATAAAATGCAACTCTTTTCTCAACAGTATTAATTCTTTTACAATAAAGTCTAGTGAAATGTTTTGCAGGTCGAAGTTAAATTAATTAGCAATTCCCTACTTTTAACAGAAAATATGTGATTTTCCAAGAGATATCAATCTTAAAGAAAGTTTAATAAGTAGTCTTATGTCGGCCATAGAAGGCTTTTCCATTTAAACAAAGGAAATAATAATATATTTTTTTGTTTTCTAAACAATTGAGCGGAACTTGACTTTATTGTATTTTTCCTTATTTAGTAGCAGAGTAAGAGTTTCCAGTTATACAATAACCTCGATTACGTAATATATCAACTAAGACGAAAAAAGTAATGCTAAAAGTCTGCGTGTTTTGTGTATTTTATAGTACCCAGTAGAATCTAGGCTTAGTAATTACTAATTTTATTGAATTCAATAATACATGCGCTGAAACAATATTGCTTTATTAATATTTATTATTAAAGATTCCTCTAAGCTTCTTCTCAGTGTTTTCAGCTTTGCCACGTCCAGGTGGCAGTAAAACATAAGGTGTACTAAACACAGACTATCGAAACGTACTAAAACACCCTTAATAAACCGGCTATAATGCATTCGGTCTCTCTAAGGGCTTGACAGTGTCCGGGAGAGTGTCTTAATACTGTCGCACACGTAGGAGAGCCATGATGAAGCATATGCTGACGCATTAATTAGTCTGGTTCGTCCGAACCGATATCACGGGCTCACAGAATTCTCAGCATGATATGGTAGTTGTAATTGAAACGATACTTCTCATGTGTTTCGCTGAGTGAATGAAGATATAGGAGGCCCTTAAAAATAAATCCTGCTTAAGCAGCATAAAAAGCCGGCAACACAACCAAATCGCGTACTGTGGCGGCGGTGTTCTCCTACCATATAAGAGACCCACCTGCTCCGTTGCCCGCTATACTATAAAAAAATAAAATGGATATTTTTATCTTCACGAAAATGTAGATAATTAGCTTAGTTAGCCTTTAGTAGGAAATAGAAAAGAATATCCTTTGATATTTTTCATTGTTTATTATAATTTTAAAAAATATTATTATATTATTATTATCTTACTTGTATGTGATGCTTGTTTTAAATTGACTTAATAAACTAAAAACGAACAATAAAGTAATTTAAAGGAAACAGTTAATTTTAAAAGCAATATCTATTTTAGCAGAATCTTTTTATCCAAGTTTAAATTTGAAAAAGGCATTTATAAGGTTGTTTAAAAATCCGCCAGCGGTTCAAGTGTAATGAAACGGAAGCCGTGCGCAAGTCGGTCGTGGAAAGTGACCAATGGCGCGTGGAGTCTCACGATGGCTGGATCATTGTCTCCTCTAGTTTATTTTACTACTTGATCTACATGCTAATGCACTTTAAGAACTACATCCTCATAGTAGTTCAGGAAATTGCTTTTTCGTGATAGTAATTGCTACGAAAAGGAATACGAAATTTCTCCATTTGTTTTATTTTTATTTGTACTTCTTTAACATACTTTTTTAAGTACATATGTAATTTCTAATATAAGTGGATATATAAAAACTTAATTATATCTGTATAAAAAGGAAGGATTGAGTAGCACACTGCGAAAACCTCAATTACTAATCATATTTTTCTTATAAAGTTTTGTCAAACGCACTTTTAGTTAAGGAAGTTAAAAATTAAAGGATATTAATTTGTTTATTTTATTAATGTCGATGATTTGTGAACATAATATTTATAATAAATCAATCTTTGTTCAAATTTGAACGCAATGACTTTTTTATGGTATAGCGGACAATGGGGCAGGTGGGTCTCCTATATCTTCATTCACTCAGCGAAACACAGTAGAAGTAACGTTTCAAATACAACTATCATATCATGCTGAGAATTCTGTGAGCCCGTGGTATCGCTTCGGACGAACCAGACTGATTAGTGCGTCAGCATATGCTTCATCATGGCTCTCCTACTTGTGCGACAGTATTAAGACACTCTCCCTGCCACTGGCAAGCCCTTAGAGAGATCGAATACATTATAAATTAAATTATAACTGTCCGGACCGCGATTCGACCCCGATACTTCACGCTTCAACGTAGACTTTCAACTTTTGCTTTTTTCAACACCATTTAGCTACAATGCTCTCAAAAAGCTATTTAAGGGTTTTATGACATTGTGTATTAATAAGCTAGCCCTTTAGTCTGTCTACATTTTGCCGTAAGGAAAAAGGCAGCAATTGTACCTACTTGTAATTTATAGATCACCCGTGGACGTTACCTTCCGCGTCCCAGGCACGTGACGTTTTTAATATTTCGTCTAATTTACACAATATCAACATAAATCCTATTTTATGTGTTATTATAATGTATTGCTAAGTTTCATTAAAATCCGTTCAGTATTTTTATCGTTAAAGAGTAATAAACGTCAATCCATCAATCTTTACTTACAAACTTTCGCGTTTATATTATTAGTTGGATTTCGAGCAGATTAGTATCACGTTTCACTGAATTATACCATCTTGCTTTATTTTAATAATAATTTAAGCTTATTGACAATAACATATAAACACACAGCTTTTTAAAAATGATAAAAAAGCACGACTCGCTTGTTGATGCGATGGCGCCATAACTCTCGTCTCTTCAATAACGCCGCATTCAACAGACAATATAAATAGAATTGATCTCAATTAATGATGCATCTCAGATCAAACATACACGGTTCATTATTTTGAAAGGCGTAAAATTTATCATGCTCTGAACATGTCTACTGGTCGATATTGTATGACAAATAGCTATTTTATTTTGATATATGAATTTAAATTGCATTTAGGATGTACACACATTAATATGTAATGTAATATATATTTTGAGAGCTTCGTAGCTAAGTGGTTTAATAAGTCTACTATGAAGCGAGACGTATCGTGTTTGAATACCGGTTTGGAGAATTTTAAATTAAAATTGAATTTGTAATTTATTCGGTCTCTGAAAGGGCTTAACAGTGGTTGGGCGAGTGCCTTAAAATTGTCGCATCCGTGGGAGAGCCATGTAGATTCATATGCTGACGCACTAATAAGGCCGGCTCGTACGAAGTGATACTACGGCCTCACAGAATACTCACCGTGAAATAGCAGTTGTAATTGAAACGGTGTTCCTGCTGTGTTTGCTGACGACAACACATAAGTTAGAATTGCTGAGTGACGGAGGATATTGGAGGCCCTTAAAAACCGGTACCATATCTCTTACCATATAGGAGACCCCCACCTACTCCGTTATCCGCTATATTTAAAAAAAGTTTTTATTATTAATATATATATATATATATATGTATATATATTTATGATGGGTGCCCTAATATTATCTGATCATCGTTACTTCATGGCCAACCATGCCGTAATCCGCGCTTTGGTTGTGTAGCCGGATGTTTACTCCGCTTAAACAGTAAAACTTATTGGGTCTGCGGTATATTTATTCACTCACTAAACATGCTACAAGTATAGAATAAACACATACAAGTATTTCTTGTGGTATTCTCTGAGAGTTTGGTATCACTCCAGAATAACCGACACAATTAATGCGTCAACATGACCGTCCCTTTGGTAAATTATAATGGTGCACGTAATTTCCGATATAACGCGTTAAATACATGTTATAGCGGAAGTATTATGTTCGAATATCTGAGAAACAAAACTACTCATCAGCTATCAGATCAGCTACTGTTTACGGGAATTATCCCTCTAGGTATGACATATTGTAATAGTATTGTAAAAGTAATCCTATATATATTTAATATTACGACATAGACTTATATAGACATAAATATGAAATGTTGTGAAGAGGGAAAAGTACTTGAAGTGTAGGAAAGATTTCTCTTCTGTGTCTTAACACAAGAGGCACTCCTCTTGTGTTAAGTGGAAGCGTCTGGATTTATTCCGCTCATTCTTGATGCCATTTACTACAAATCTAGTATAATAAGAAAATATAGAAAATATAAAAAAGTAAATGTAGAATATAATCTAATTGTAGTAAAAGTACTTTTTTATAATATAGCGGACAACGGAGCAGGTGGGTCTCCTATATGGTAAGAGAACACCGCCGCCCGTGTACAACCGCGCCACATTCCGCGCATCGGTTGTGTTGACAACTTTTTACGTCACTTAAACGGCATTTTTAAGATCCTCCGATATCCTCACTCACTCAGCGAAACACAGTACAAGTACCGTTTCACGTTGAGTATTCTGCGAGCTCGTGGTATTACTTCTATGCAGTTTTAATTCTTAACAGGTATCTTTAGTTAAAACTTGCTAAGAAAAAATTAATATGATTGTTATCATGAGAAACATTATTGTGCCCATGGGCGGTGTACCGCTTATCCTAGATGAGCTTCCGTTTACCACAGTTTTCATAATAAAATCAGTTTAAATTAAATAGTGTAAAAGCGAGATAAATGTATAACATTGTGTGCAAATACCTTTATCTGCCGCTTTCAAGTACACATTGCGGTCTCGTTACCCCGTTGATACTAAACATTTTTTGACGTTGGCTGGTCTTTGTTCAATTTTTTACCAGTGGGAGGAAAGCTTATCTTGGCAGGTATTATTCCAACGTCGTTATTGTGAAGACGTTCATACGTTTTATTTTAAGCCTTTCAATATAACAGGTATTTTATATACGCAGTTGAAACGAAAATACGCTAGCAATAGCATATTTTTATTTATTGTATAGCGCGAAACGGATCTGGCGTTTCTTCTGTAATGTATAACCGTGATAAGATATTTCTGCCGCCCGTGGATAACCGCGCGGCATTCCGCGCTTTGGTTGTGTTGATGGCTTTTTTCATCGCTTCAGTGGTATAATTTCACGGCCTCTGTTATCCTCAGTCACTCGCGAAGGTATTGAGCTCATGGCGTGTGGCATAAGAATATTACCATTAACTTGTAAGCTTTTGTAGATATACGAAATAACTTGAAGACAATATTTTCGCATAAATGTATGGTTCAAAGTCGAATTTCGTCAATCATAGTGCGATCTTATTGAAATTAATTTGAAATCGTTGATCACACTGCAAAGTTAACGCACCTAGTTGTAATTTAAGTGGCCTACATTTTAAATAAAACTAAAGCAATTGATGTTTTAAGATCGTTTTATTTTGAATTTCTCTTAACAACCGCAATGATTGGGCACGCGCGTGATCTCTTTCAGAGAATCATGTTAGAATGTTCGATCAATAAGTAATTCTACAATAAGATTCTTGCGCATGAATTCTATGTAGTGAAAGTAAATGTTTGATTTTACGTTGAGTATTCGAGCGTATTTACAGTCAACTCATGAACTATGCATAAATTAGTGTATACGATAGAAAATGGAAACTGTGATTATTACAAATCGTGACTTGAAGCTTACTTGTTGAATTACTTAAATTAATACAAAGATTTATTTTTATTTTTATCGCATATTAGTTTTAAAGAGTAGATCACTATGAGGAATATATACATTCCTAAATTTATAAATATAGAGTAATAATAAAATTTGTTTTTTGTATAGTTAAAAGTAAAAATTGTTTTTTAAAAAAATTAAATATATATTGATCGAAAATATTTTACATTACGTAGTTACATTAAAGGCGAAATATTTTATAATTGAGTAAAATATCAAATATCATACTTTCCAATATCATGTATTGTAATAGTCGTATAATTTAAAAACGGTATGGGATAACGGTTTGTAAAGAGTAAGCGATATATTTGTGCAATGTTTTGACAGCTCCCACAGAGCAATCAAATTCACACATTAGTTCTATTCGGTCTTGTCATGTTACTGTCAGAGTTAAAACATAGCAAAAAATTAATGGAGTTCGAATTTAAAATATCCTTTGTATCTAAAGAACAGAACATATATTTTTAATGAGCTCAGATAACGTACATAAGTGAAGTATCTGTAGGTAAATGCCGCTAAGTTCCACACAAAACTATAATTTTTAAGCTAAATCTCACAGAAGCCAAAAATAAGAAGACCTGACGAGAATCACGAAAATTTATTTACCTACCGTACCTACTTAAATAAAAAACCTATGCTTCATAAAGTTTTGCAACCATAAATTTATTTCCATTAAATAAGCCTAAATAAATGAAATATTTATATTTGAATTGATGTCTTCTAAATTGATTTTCAATATATCATATCGAGATATGAAGATATCAACACGTTCATCCAATAATGATTAGATCGTGATTGGCTATTATTTCGAACTAACAGCCCGAAGGCTGTTTTATAATTAAACGCGCGAAATTTTAAGCCATTAACTTTATATTTGTTTTTATTATTATTTAATTAATTTAATATATACTATAATATTTACGTTAATAAATTAAACAATATATCATCTATCTGTACGTAAATATCAAATTCTTGGAATAATTAAAGGGACGACAGCTCCAATTATTAATTTTAATTACCAACAAGTTTCATGCCCGATGCAAAAAAGAATAAGGATATTTGAGGTGTCATAATTATGATGGGGATGATCAAGATAGTACATAGTTACTACTTACGAAATTAATTTTTAGTCAGGCGGACGTGAACAACCTTAGTTTGCATACAGTATACTACATACTACTACAGTAATACATACTATTTTTATCATATGCAATTTTAGTAAGTTTAGTTAGAATAACTCACAGAATATTCATCGTGAAACGGTACTTGTACTATGTTTCGTAGAGTGAGAGACACCCAAAGCGCGGACTTTGGCGCGGTTGTTCATGGGCGACGGTGTTCCTTACCATATAGGAGACCCACCTGCTCCACCGCCTGCTATGGAATAAAAAAGAATAGTCGTGCCATTGGTAATATACAATTATAGCTGTGCTGTTAAATCATTACCTATACAAGAACCTTCTTTATATTGGATTCTTTATTTCATGCATAATGTCATAAACATTCGCTTTCTACACTTGAAACAATCAATTAATGATCTTATCTGTGTTAATTAAAACTGTGATAAATGACGTTTTGGTTGGTTAAACTTCTTTTCCTTCATACTATATAACAGGAAGGCCAATTTTAACGCCACAAAAGATCTGATAAGAAAATTTGATTTCTCTAACTAATAATATTAAATTGTCCGAATTTTATATTTAAACTATAAATGACCCTAGATCGTTCCGCGTTTTTTAAGACATTTAGTGCCACACGCCGCTATTCTATGGAAGCAGCTGCCTGCAGAGGTATTTTCAAACCAATACTAAAAAAGCCTTCCAAAAAAGCTCTGCAAGGTCTATGACCATCCATGGGCGGAGAAGAGCTTATCTTAGACGAGCTTCCTCCTCGTTTGCCAACATTTCCATAAAAACCTGTATTACTCACGCACACAGAGAAGCGTCGAAACCTTGACATTGTGTAGAAATGTCACGTACTTGACATTCATATGCAAATTTTCATACAATCGTGCGTCTGTGCTTAAAAAGTTTCTGTTTTCTTTATTACTAAGGTACGCAATAAAAATAATAGGTTTATTATGCTTAGTGAATTATTTTTTATGTTTCAGGTTGAATCTCTTGCTATTAATGGCGACCGGTGAAAACACGCAAATTTTACTATTTACTTTATTACATTTTAATTATAATTATAATATACGTTTTATGACTTATTTTTTTAATCAAAATTATTATTTAATCATTAATTTCATTAATTAATTATAAAAATTATATTTTTTATAAAAATACACCGCATATAAAGGTTATTGCTTTTTTAATTATTGTTTTATGATTTGAATCCGTACGTATGCAAATTGTGAAAAGTGGTAAATCCTTTTTGATTTTTTCTTACTAAGTTTAAACTTCTCGTTCTTTCAAGAGCAGTCACTACACCATGAAAGAGAAAACTAACTAGATTAAGCAAATTGGAGCTAGACTTATCAATTATATTTATAAAAATGAAAAGTTTTAAGAGAAATCGGGTCACATCTACCATTTCATCACATATAATCATTCAATCTTCATGATTCTTAGAGCATATCATTCAGTGAAACATTCTGTGAAGACAATATCAGAGATTATTTTTTTACATCCAGTTTCTAAACCATACTTAACGATAACTTAGATATGTGTGGGAAGTTAAGAATTTTTTTTTATTATAATATTTTATGTTCCAAAAGCAGAAAAATATTTTCAGATAGTTTCGAGCAGAACGCTAATAGAATTCTATTTCAGAGCACAGTGCGTCCCAAGGGAAATATAACTCTACTAACATATTTCACTTTTTATGCTGATTGTATTCTTCTGTGCCTAATTTTGTTTGTCTTGTGTAGGTATTGATACGGCCATACAGAAGAATAAATACGTTTTCATAAATAATTATGTTCTTTGTGCCAAAGTATAATTAAGAAATCTTTTTTTGAGCGTGTTATAAGCAATTGACAAACGAGATTGAGGAATTAAAAAAAAGAAGCACAGCAAAGGCTTCTCAGGATCAAAAGCCAAATCTCCTTTTATGATATACAAACATCAATTAAAAAATATCGCCATGTTTAACTAAATTTTATAGTTAATGTTAATAAATTGCTCACATATTAAAGTTAGTGTTTGATACGAGAAATACACTTTTAATCAAATTTGTATTATGAAGCTTACTTTGTAATGTCGAGGTGTTGTTACAATGTCTTTTGCTTATTAAATGGTAGATTGAATGCCGTCGATTGCATGCGAAAGAGTATTAGCCACACGAACAACTCGCGCGGCATTTTCTATTTCAGGAACAAAATTAACATATTTAAGGAACAAACCGTGCAAGTTATATCTACATTCAATCATGTCTTAGATAACTTTGTCGAAGGATTTCGTTTAGCACTTTAATTTAAAATAGAAATAAGCACTTATGTATAGATATATTTCCGTAATGTTCATAATAATTCACATATTACTGAAACTAACAGTTGTACATGCTAGAATGGTTCTGGAAGTTTCTTGGGCGGCACTTTCGCGGCCTTACCAGTCATATCACATCTTGAACCGTGCGGTTTTTGTTTTTCTTAATTAATTTCACACGTGGGAGAGCCATGCTGAAGCATATGCTGACGCAGTAATGGCTCGTCGGTGATACCACTGGCTCACTGAATACGCATCGTGAAACGGTACTTGTACTGTTTTTCGCAGAATTAGTGAGAATATCGGAGGCCCTTAAAAATGATACTTAAGTGGCGTAAAAAGTCGGCAACACAACCAATACTCCGCTATACTTTTGAATTTATTCTGTAACGGAGAATTAAAAATTAATTCATTAGTAGTATCTAAAGTAGTTTAAAAATTAAGTTGTGTATATCACGTCTGAATGAAGAACTTTTATTTTCATTAGATCTAATAATACTTGTTTCGGTTAAATTGCAGATTTTATCGTTATTAAAGAAATGTAAAGTAACTAAAAGGTTATTTACGATGGAGATAAAGTAACCATCTTACATATTTTATAATTTCCGTGTGTAGGTAAATTGTTGTAATAATTACATCTAGAGATTCTTACATAATTATTGAATAATTTTTATCAAATATGGTAGTGATGTTTATAGTTAACAACTTACAATCGTTTCCTCAATAATAAGTGATGTAATGCATGTAAATATCGATAATTATTTGAAAGTGGACACGGCAAACTTGTTCACGCTCCTACCATCACTATTCGAGAGACATTCACTAATGTTATAATTGATCTCTACGTAAGTGGAGTTTTGCTTTACTTGTTCAATTTAACAAATGTTGTTGTTAATGGTATGTAAGGCACATTACGTGGAACGAACTATTTTTTGTAAGTCATTTCCGATTAAATTTGCCTAGCAACACACTAATGATGTAAATCATAAATGGTTAATGGATAGTTAATAGCGGTTCCGGTTAATATTTTAGATTTTTTCATCCGTATCACATAGATGAGTGTCGTTCTACTGAGCGTTTATTAGAAATTTTGTTCGGCGCACTGCCAATCTGTGGAATCACCTGCCTGCGAATCAGAACCAATACTGCTTGTGGGCCTTCAAAAAAAGAGTCTTCTTTAAAATACTGGCGACGTAGCAGCCACTGGTGTCCATGGGCGCTTCGCTTATCCTAAATAAGCTTTCTGCTCACCTATTGTCTTCTTTAATAATTGAGTCTTTACTTGATATAATATATACTTATCTAGGTATATAGGCATAATAATTTTTAATATAATATGGGAAATATTAATACGATTTTTAATTTATTAGTTTTGAGAAACGTTAAATAGTTTATCGTAACTACGCATTCAAAATTAGTAATTTTTTTGAACATTGTGAATATATTACGAAGCCTTCGAAATATAAATGCTTGACCTTGTTTAGCTAAAAATTCTGCAATATACAATATATGAATTATTAAAATTTAAAGTGAAAAAAGAAAGTTTTTTATAAAGCATTTTTAAGAAAGTTTTTTGATATCTTGCAAGTGCATTAATAAATTTGTGCAAAAATACGTAAGGAGAAAGGATTCATACACAAGTTGGACACAGTAAAAGTGGACTACTTTCTCTTGCTTGATTTTAGGATATACGGAAACGTTATGCGTATTAAATATATTTTTATGATATAGCGCAACGAAGCAGGTGGGTCTTCTATATGGTAAGCGCGCCTATGGATAATCTCGCCACAGTCCGCGCATTGGTGGCGATGCCGGCTTAATCGGCATTTTTATTGGCTTCCGATATCCTCACTCACTCAGCGAAACACAGTATAAGTATCATTTCACGGTGAGTATTCTGTTAGTCCGTGGTATCACTTCTGACGAGCCGACCCAATTAATGCGTCAGAATATACTTCAGCATGACTCTACTATGGGTGCAAGTTATCGGCCGGCAACGCATCCACAGCCCAGCTGGAAGTATGAAGCACGGGCTGTGCATTGTTTATCCTAAGTGTTATCGTTAATCTCCCATTTTTATAAAAAACGACGCGTTTCGGTAAAATTTTTGCTCCGGATCAGAAACATCGTATGTCGGCACTACTTATCTTACTACTCTGTGTATAAAATAGCCTACACATCTATCATTGCTCTCGTCATATACGAAAGTAAAAGTAGTTTATTTGGACATAATAAACTTACAGAATAGATAATCCCACGCTTAACCTCTTCAGAAAGTGAGAGGACGGTCAGTCATATGACTCTAATATATTTGTGAAAGTAGTTATGCAATATTAAATAACATTTTTGCTTCTATTATCGAGTGTATGTAACGTAACATAAATCACAATAGTTCATTAATCGCTTATTGTAAAGGAATATCTTAATTTAGTATTTTAATAAGATCGTTAATAACAGGATCTATATTTTACGAGGTATTGTAAAGCGTGTGGGACTCGGGACTGTAACCTTGTGAAGCCTAGAACAAAGGCCTTAATCATATATGAATAAATCTAGTTATAAAAGTTTAATCACAATTCAGACCATTACAGTTTATGAATATATACGAAATGTGGTGAATATTTTACTATTTGTTAAAATTATTGTATGAAGCATTAAATCCGCTGAAGTTTAAAAATATCCATGCATTACAGTTAAAATACAATTAAATACTCGGCTTTATATAAATGAGATTAAACTTCGATTTATGTTAAGAGTTTTAAAAAAATTATATAAAAATATAGAAGGTCCGTCTCCTCCGTTGTCCATTTACCATTAAAATAATAATACTATAATAATACACTATACAATAAAGGGAGCAGGCGGTGCATTCTTAACAACCTCTTTTCATAATAAAATATTATAGTGCAATTATAGTGCGTGACCTCGGCAGCTGCTGTTCAGTATCAGATATCTAGTTAAGGGATCCTTTACAGTCCAGCAGCAAAAGGTTTATAGTCTGTGCCATTTTATGCAGCTATATAATCATGTATTATATATATCTAATTGACATAGTAGACAATTATATAATTATAATAGACAATTAAACCATAGATATAAAATTATTTAAAAAAGATTCAACCGAATCAAAACATCCTAAAAAGTCAAAATTAATAAAAAAAAGGCTATAAATTGAAGGTGTCATTCAAAAATATACCTGGAATTGATATCTACTTTTTAGTTTTTTAAAAGAGAGGTTTTATTTCGATGTTATGTCTAATATAATTGCTGGCTTATATATATTTTTGTAAAAAGTTTGCGAAAGAATGTTCCGTTGCTATATATATTAATTGCACATTTATTTAAGTTTATATATAAATGTAATAAAAAGAAATGAATAGCGTTCAAAGCTCACGTTGCAATTATTCAAGTCAGGGTTTAATTTGTAAAAGACCTACAGATAGAGATCTTGTTAAGACAGATAAAAAAGTATCATCAAATATCTAGTCCTCTGCAATATGTCGTTATATTATTATTATTTACCGCCGATGCTAATCCAATACACCGTTGACAAGTCATTAACTTGATAATGTTTTGCATTCCGTATGTGCGTGGCTTAAGCACATCATTATAGTACTAAGAACCTAATAACCGCTTGTCATTAAGGTTAAATTTGTTTATTAACTGGATATCAGAAAGCCCTGGAAAGTGCGGCCAAGTGGTTCAGATTATACCTAACTTTCGAATCATGTCTAGACCTCGTATCAGGTCTGAGCACTTTCTACGTCTCTCTTCAAGGTGGTAACAAATTTCCTATACGTTTCCTTAACATATTTATTACGGATTCTAAGAACATCTCTTTATTATGTCATACTATATTTTAATGTCGCTTTATAAAATCGTAAAAAGTGTATGAAGCAAGTTCTTTTAACTTGTATAGCAAGTGGCCAACCAAAACGCACATATAATGCGACAAGGCATATTGGAGGCTTTATCTACATGTGCTTAAAAACACATAAAACTAATATTAATGTCTCACTGAGAAATTTTATAGATCTAGCACTTAGTCTATTTTAAAGCAATGACTATAAACTTAGCTATTTGTAGTTATTAACAATATTAATTACTTTACAAATATATTATTGGTTACTAGAGTTGTATACTAATAAAATTCTATATCCCTTAAAGCCCGACAACGCAAACGCGGTTCTGCAATTGTCCATGGGTCAAGGAGCCTCCTGATCGTTTTCCACTGTTTCCATACACAATAAGCAACTTTTAATGAATAAATCCTTATACTTGGAATCTACATAAGAACTGTGTTAATCCAGTACAATAGATTCCTTAGGGTACGGGAATAATGTCACTGATATTAAAGAAACTGTTATAAAATTTTTATACAAATACAATCTGTGTTGTATACACAGAGCATTCTCTTAGGCATTCCAAACTACTATTCTCGCTCTATGAAACAAACTAGTCGCAAGATCTAATTTAAAATTGCAAGTTTAATGTGTGAAAATATCAATTGTATTGTTATGAAATTCTGAATTTCAACTCTGACTTATTTAAAAATACGCACGTAGACATTATAAGCTATTTCGTATTCATAGCAATAAAACGAAAGTGAGCCTGGAATGCAGTGTTCATTTTTATTGCCATATAAAATTAACAATGACTAATTTCGCAAGAGGTAGAAGCTATCACATTTGCACTATAAAATGATTACGATCTGTAATGCATGTTCTTTATGGGTAGAAAGTTATGATGACATTTATGATGGTAATTCGCAGGGATGTAAATTAAGAATTACAAATTGTCACAACCTACGCATTTGTCTCTGTTATTGTCTATGACAATGTGCCTTAGGTTATGCGAACATCAACCAAATAAAAGATACACTCAGTGAAGAGAAAATATACAAATAAAATTTTACACAATTTGTTTTACGGACAATGCTCGGAGTCTCGCTGCGAGATAAAATCAGAAATGAGGTTATCCGTAGCCGAACCAAAGTGATTGACGTTGCCCGCCGTATTAGTAAGTCGAAGTGGCAATGGGCTGGCCACATCGCTCGACG
>DWCF01004338.1:0-16780 GCA_018230265.1 Delias oraia
GTCTAGATGTGACACCGGAACAGATCCAGACATATCCTCAGATGCAAGTGAATGCTATATTAATGTTCCCGAATGTTGTATGCACCCCGATCCAGATCGGCGCAGACTATTGGTTGGAGCTGCTGTATTGCGGACACTCGAGCGGTGGCTCGGTGCTCTGTGATGGCAAAAATACGAGCTCACATGCCCATGTGCTGTACTCGGAGCAGGTTTGTGTGCTTTTTAATATTCTTTTAACACGTTTTCTTTTTTTATATTATACAACGGACATCGTAGCAGGTGGGTCCCCTATATGGTAAGAGAACACCGCCGCTTATAGACAACCGCGCCACAGTCCACGTATTGGTTGTGTTGCCGGATTTTTATGCCACTTAAGCGGCACTTTAATAGCTTCCGATATTCTCACTCCGATATACTCACTCTGCGAAACAAAATACAAGTGCCTTTTCACGATGAGTATTCTGTGATATCACTTCGGACGAGTCTGCCCAATTAGTGCGTCTGCATATCCTTCAGCTTGACTCTCCTACGAGTCAAATTACATATATTTCATTTACAAATTAATTTACGAATTCTAGTGTGTTAATTATAGTATATTAAAGCGTAATTTCGTTAGAGCAGCTTGTATTGTTTGGCTGATATGGCGCGACACCTTCGCGAGAGAAGTAATATTGCAATTGGATTGTTCGTAACTCAGGCTGTTCATTGCTTAGAATTTACGTATTAATCAGCATTGTACGAGAAACTTGTCGTTGGTTGAATTATACCTGAACTGTTGCTACATGTAACTGATCGTATCGGAAATCACTTTTAATGTCGTCGTTTTAATGTCACATTTAATTAAATGAAAAATTAGTCATATATCCGAATAAAGTTTAATATACCTCTTTCGCATAGTAACTTGTGTCTTAATAAATAAAAAGACTGTGCACCAGATTTGAAAAGAACAGTTATAATTTCAGGCGGGCTTAATTTTTTAATTCCCTTTGTTTCGTGTCTTAACTGAACCCATTAAAGTTCACACTGTACATAAAACAATTCATTAGATCATCATAGGATGTCACAGTCACCTGATATTTATCACAATTAATTTACAACAGTTTTGACGTCAAAAAAAATTACTTATTTGCGAATTACGTCGTTTCCAAAACGCTAATGCTAGTGCTGTTTTTATTTTACAATGTTTCGCTGAGTGAGAAAATCAAGAGATTTTAAAACATGCTGCTTAAGCGACGTAAAGAGCCTGCAACACAACCAATGAGCAGACTATGGCGCAGTTGTCCATGAGCGATGGTTTTCTCTTAGCATATACAGGACCCACCTGCTCCATTGTCCGCTATACAATAAAAAATATATATTTTTAGAGTTGTGTATACAACCTCTACATACACATGTTACATTTAAAGAAATTGTTAATATTGTAACAGATGTACGGGTTTCCCGATCGCCGAACCATGACACTCCGATGCGAGCTGTTCGGACAAGCTGGCGACTACGCCCTCACTCTGAGACCTGCTGCAGCCGCCGGACCACAAGACTTGGCATTGGCGTTTGTTAAGGTAAAGAAAATATTTTTATTTAAGTAGCCTTATTTCAAACACTTTTAAATCGTCGAAACAAAATAAAACTTAACATTACGTTACAATTTACCACCTGGCTGGGAAATATTTCACGAACCGGCAACAAACTCCATAATTACTCACTTCCAAAAGTATTTTTATGATTTAGCGGGCAACAGAGCAGATGGTCTCCTATATGGTAGGAGAATGCCGCCGCCCATAACCAACCGCGCCACAGTCCACGCATTGGTTATTTTGCCGGCTTTTTACGCCACTTAACCGGCATTTTTAAGGACCTCCGATATCCTCACTCACTCTGCGAATCTGTACAAGTACCGCTGCATGCTGAGTATTCTGTGAGCCCGTGTATCATTCGGACGAGCCGGCTCAATTAGTTTCAGCATGGCCTTCCCACGGGTTATTTCTTCTTATTATGCATTAGCTCAACTATCAAATGTATTTGATAAAGTTGAATGAAAATATGGATAAAGCTGTTTACTATGCCCGCGAAGTGCGGCTCATAAAAAAGCCGTAACGCCAGGTGGCTGCGGCCCTTTCAATATTTTATAGGCCCACCTATTTATTAGCCGTGCTCGGAACTTTGACGAGTTGCGTTGTTTTATCGCTCTCCCGTTCCCATTAAATTAAATTCAGGTACGTTTTATTTATTTACACATTAATATAATTACAAACATTACTACATTTTTACTTCGAGGAGAAAAAATAATTACTTTGATGTGTAGGCCTTGTAGATATTTAAGAAAATAACTTCCTAAGTATATATATACATATTTACGGTGTAACGGGCAACGGAGCAGGTGGGTCTTCTATATGATAAAAAACACCGCCGCCCATGGACAACCGCTCCACATTCCACGCATTTGTTGTGATGCCGGCTTTCCTCACTCAGCGAAACACAGTAAAGGTCCCGTTACAAGTACAACTACCGTTTCACACTGAGTATTCTGTGAGCCCGTGGTATCACTTCGGACGAGCCAGCCCAAAAGTGAGTTAGCGTATGTTTAGCATGGCTCTCCCACAGCTGCAAAGTCTTAGAATTCCTAAGGAAGTATTGTTTTTAAAAAAAATGTATGATACAGTGTACTCGTAGGAATAATAGGTAGGCTATCATCATCTATAGGGAACCGAGCTGCTACCCGCGCTTCGGTTGTGTTGCAGGCTTTTCGCCGATTAGGTGTGTATACAAACTAAATGGACTTACAACAATGAGAAGTACAAATTTATTTAAATTTTTTTTCTGGATCGTCGCTGATTTCTTCTCTTATTAAGCAAAATACACATTAGCAAGAAATTAGCAGAATTTGAGATATCGATCAAAGTTTGGCAGCGTGACAAGTCAAATGGCTTTGGAAAGTTGAAGAAACAATAAAAAAGTAATAATCCCAAGATCGCTCTAAGCTTAATGGAAGCCCGAACTTATAATGAGCAGTTCAAGGCGAGTCCATTAAACATTTATATAACTTGTTAAGTCGAAAGGGTTTTGATAACTCTTACCTCTTGTCTATGGCAACACAATTTCTTTTTACCGTAACTAACCCAAACTTCAATAGTATGTTTTTAACGACACCAAAAACTGTTTGAGTTTAACGTACAATATGTCTGTTGTATACATATATGTACACCTCATTCAGAATTGGGACAAAGTTTGTTTTATTAGACAAATGTATATGAGATAATACAATTTATCGTTTTTGCTTGTCTCTCTAATTTAATCCCGTGCCCAACCCATGTAATTGTCCTATATGTTTAAACTTTTCGTTTATTTTAGGGTTTATATTTAACTTGGTTAAATTATATAATAATATCCGGATACAAAACATGAAAAAAAAAATGTTTTTATGACGTTCTCGATTTAGATGAATAATGTAAACGAATGTTTCGAAAAAGAATATTATTTATAATAAGCTTAAGTATTATATAACAAACTATTTATTGATTAAACTATATTTTTATAGAATAAATTATATATTGGCATTCGAGGTCGCTTTTCAATTGATAATTTTACTTCTATTAATATCTTGGTGTTTATAATAAGTTTATTTTAGGCCGATTGGTCGGAGCAGTTCGTTCTGAACGTGAACGGTGGTTCCGTGTTCCCTTGTGGCGATGGCGTGAGGGTCCTCTTCCAGTATCCCGAGTGTGTCCTGGATGGCACCGACCGAGTGCGAGTCTTTGGAAGGGATAGCTCAGACAGGCTGCGCTATGTTGCTGAGCGGAGGGTTCGAAGGTAATGTTTGCTAATCTGCACTAATATTATAAAGAGTTAATATTTGTTACGTTGTAGGGAGAAGCCTCTGGGTTTTATTTATTATAAAGGCCTAACTCGCAGTTGACCTTACGGGCCTTACAACTTAACGCGGAATTTGGGCGAGCCGCAAACTCGCCGGGAACTTGTTTTAGCCGCGACCAGCGCACAAGGGCGTTGCCTGCGAGACACGAACCTTGGTTTGGGCCGTCGTAGGAACGCGAGCCGCCTGAGAGGCCCCATGTTGGTACTCCGCCGGGACGGAGGCGGTTGTTCTGGATCTACTGAAGCGATCTTGAAAGTTCTCTCAATTCTTTCATATGGCAAACAATCTTTTTCTGGGGTCGGCTAGTATTATATAAAACTTTAAAATAGAAATAGACAGACAAAATTCCATAAGAATTATTGAAAATACATATAACTCTTATTGTAAAAACTATTCAAATATGTAATAAATAGTTAGGTTAGTTTTGGAAGTTTGTTGGGCTGCCGCTTCCTACCGCAGATATTATACCTGAAAAGTGGCAATGATAATTTTCTTAATTGAATTCATTCGGTTATGGGGTTGTAGCTAGTGCATTAGAGTTCGATTCGATTTGTATAATACGATTTGTGGACCATTAAGAAAGAGCAGTCCTGTCTCTAATAGGCCGGCAAAGCACCAGCGGCTGAAGGTGCCCCTATGTGGAGAACCGTTTAGGTTTGATAATATTTGCCTACAAGTTTAATTTTAAAAAGTTTGTAAATTACATTAAAATATTGACAATATAAAATCGCAGTGATTGATAAGACATTACTATATAAATACTTTTAATTTTTTTTCAAATAAAGCTACAAACTTTTTACTTGATTTCAGGGACTATAAATTATTTTTTGTTCAATTTGCCAATTAAGAGTAACACAGTATCACGCTACGATGAAATTCACGCATATTGCGCAATTATTTTATAAAATACGACTTGAATAAATAAAAATGTTTCGTTGGAGGCTTGTATCACGTGGAAACAAAATAGATTTTTATTGGGTAGGTAAGACAATGAATATGAATACGAATGAATACTCGAACTAGATATACTGATCTTTAAGATATATGACTTTTTATGTAAATATATCTTATATCATAAGTATTTTTTCATAGTATAGCGGACAACGGAGCAGGTGGGTCTCCTATATGGTAAGGGAACACCGCCGTCCATGGACAACCGTGACACAGACCGCGCATTTGTTGTGTTTGCCAACTTTTCACGCGCCTTAAGCGGCATTTTGAAGGTCCTCCGATATCCTCAATCACTCTGCGAAACACAGTACAAGTACCGTTTCACGCTGAGTATTCTGTGAGCCCGTGGTGTCGCTTCGGACGAGCCGGCCCGATTAGTGTGTCAGCATATGCTTCAGCGTGGCTCTCCCACGGTTTAAGTAATTGTAAAATTTGGCATAATACAATACAAGTTTTTATTACCTTTCCCTGCTTTCGTCAAGACGATGATTATTAAGTTCTTAGTAATCCCCAGGGGCCAGCATTCCGCGTTGTTTGATTGTCGACTGTTCAGTGAGAAGTATCCGGAGTACTGCTTCGTGTATGTGTCGCAGGCCGTTACTGGAGCAGTCGCTGATGTGCGGATGGACTGTTTGCCCACTTTGCCTTTGTCAGGTAACGATTAAAAACTGATTTTATGAACTGTAGAACTCATCGCAGTGCATTGAACAAAATATAGACATTTAATAACTAATAAAAAGATAACTTATATATTTTTTATTTCCACGAATTATTATTATTTCGATGAGATTATTGCGATTATTTCTACTGTTGACTATAATAAAAATATAGTAGGCATAAATAATTTAAGATGACTTCGGGAACTTCAAATAAAGAGGCAGGCTTTATCGTAGGTAAGTTTCCTACTCGCTTGCCACTGTTCATAAAAACATTTTGTAAACTATATATAGCACGTCATGTAAGATATTGCTCTGTTCAGTCAATTTCATGGTAAACAAGTTTTTTCTATTTTAAATATTTCTGAGAAATTTATTTTAAAAGTAACATCTACCTGTATCTTCTTTACTTATAATAAATCTGTTGAGAGGTCCATTCTGTACTTGAAATTCCCAAAATAACTATCAGGGAGTTTAGGAGTTTGGCATTAGTGAACAAAACTAATGCCAAAATGCAATCAGTTTTTTCTGTCTGTGTGTTCATCATAGAAACAATCGACGTATTTTAACGAAATTGTATATAATTATTTTTCATACTCCTGGGAAGGCTATGGTATAGTTTTCATCGCTCTACACTTAATAAGAGTAGAGCAGTGGAGGTAAATGTAAATGGACCCGAACGTCTGCCGGGTCCACTAGTACTCAATGTATCTGAATAAAATAATAACTCGCTGTACATCGGTCGTAGAGGGCGGTGCGGGCGGTTGGGGCGAGTGGTCGGCCTGGTCTTCGTGCCCTGCGCCGGAACACTGCTCCACGCGAACGCGAAGCAGACACCGTTTCTGCGACTCACCACCGCCCGCGTACGGCGCTAAGTATTGTGAGGTACTTACTGACTCGTTAAATAAATTAAAAATAAGACTTTATTGCTGAATCCTTGTTAGTGTTTTGTTCTATATTTATTTTACAAAATCGAAACGAAATTACTATCTAACAACATACGAGAGCCTTATAGGTAAGTGGTTTAAACAGTCTACCATGAAGGGACAAGTATAGGGTTCGAATCCCGGTCCCAACAATTATAATTTAATTTATTCGGTTTCTGGAAATGCTTGACAATGGCCGGGCGAGTATCTTAATACTGTCGCACTAGTGGGAGAGCCAAGCTGAATAATATGCGAACACACTAATTGAGCCGGCTCGTCTGAAGTGAAGCCACGGTCTCACAGCATATTCAGCGTGAAATAGTAATTAAACTTAAACCGGTGCTTCAACTATGTTTCGCTGATTGAGTGAGGATATCGGAGGCTTTTAAAATACCGTTTAAGTGGCATAAAAAGCCGGATACACAACCAATGCGCGGACTGTGTCGCGGTTGTCTATAGGCATCAGTGTTCTCCCGCCATATGGGAGACCTATCTCCTCCATTCACTTCTATAACATAAAAAACTAGTGAATGTGCATCAGAAACCAGTTTTCTTAGCTTGATGAAAGATCAAAGATAAAGGCCTCCTGTAAATCTTGGCAATTGTATGAGAGTAGTTTTTTTAGTGTATTTGTTTTTCGAGTTTAGTGGGCTCATGATACCTACTGAGGGTTCAGAATTCGACCCTGTAGGTTGCAAACCGGGCGGGATCGCGTCTACCGGATCCACTAGTTTGTGATAAATTCGCGTGCATTCAAATTGCTATTATTAAATGTATTTTATATGATATTTTAGACGTCAGTGAAAAAATTCACAAAGTTTAAAAAGATTCTCAATTATAATTTCACTTTTTGCCTCTATATAAAATTATATGAAAGAGGTAAAAAAATAGAGAGAAGAATTTATTATTTTTTGCAAAGCCATAGACACTAATAATATAAACTTCTTCAACATATTTATACATGGTAATGATATTATGTTGTGAACACGACATCGACACTGTTGCTTAGTAACAAGAGTTGTTTGTGTTTAATCAATATACTGCGGTCAACATTCGCGCAGTAAAACTTTGTATTTTATATATATTTTTGTTTAAAAATGGCTCCTAAAAAGGATAAAGGAAAAGATGAGGTGAAACCTTCTGGGGGCGGAGGTGGTGGAGTGACTGAGGTTGAAAAAACCTTTTTCGATCTTCAGCTTACGGATTGTAATCGAAAGATAGCGAGACTCCGAGCTTCTGTAGATGATTATGAACAGCGCAACGAAGAGCTCCAGAAAGCCTATGACAAATTGGACGAAGATAGAGCGGATATAATAGCCTATCTCAAAAAAACTTTAAATAACAAAAATGAAGAAAACAATGAATTGAAAGAGAAAGTAAAAGGGCTAGAAGAAACCCGGGAGATTGAGACAGCACAATTTAAAGAAACTGTAAACGAACTTGAAAGGAATTTCACTATCATGAAGGACCAATTGACTTCGGAAAATAAACTATTTGCTGGTAAATTAAACACTTTGGAAGAATTCAGAGCAATCCGTGATGATTTAATGAGAAAATTTGAAAAGCAAGAACAAGATTTTAAAGATCAGGAAATGAAATACAAACGTGTTATTTATGATGCTGAAAAGAAATTCATCATCGGTAAAGACAAACTAAAGAAAGAGATGGAAGGACAGCTTCTTCAGCTTGCACAAGATTTTCAGGATGCTACGGAATTGAGAATTGCCGCCTCAACACATAGGGTTATTAGAGAGAATATAGCAATCAATAACGAATTAGACAATATATTGTCAACACAAGCCAAGATAGCCGAGCAAAATGAAAAATACAAAGAGAATGAAAGAGCAGCTCGTGTAGCAAGAGAACTAGCTGAAGAAGAGAGGGATAAAGCTATAAATAAGAATGTTGTTCAAGTAAAAGTAATTGATCAGTTGACAGTCGCATTTCAAGAATTACAGAAGGAAAAGGGTATTTACGAAAAGAAAAGTTTTGATTTTGAATTATTAGAGGAGAAAATACAAAAACTCACAAAAGACAATGAAAATTTGTCTTTGAATGTGAGAATTTTAGAGCAAAACCTCCATGCTAGGATGTCAGCTCAAAATAAAGCAACAGCAGAGGCTTCGAAGGTATACAAACAATGTGAGAAATTAAAGAATATATTGTCCGAAGCTGCTGTGGCTGTTCAAGCTGCTCTCAAACTGGACCAATGGGCAACGAGGGATCCATCTAGAGAAATCATGGATAGACAAATGTTACTTGCTAGATTACTAGATATTATATCTCAATACCATGATATGCAGCGTGCAGAGTCTATGGAGACTTTGGCTTCCTTTGGTAAAGTTTATGAAGAAGGCGACCTCGGTTTTATGCCGAAGCCAGCAGCGAAGAAAGTGGCCATACCAGCTATGACAGCAGCTGCTTCAAGAGAATCAGTAAGGGAGAAGCGACCATCTGATGCTGTGTCAGTTACATCGGCATCTTTGGGAAGTATAAAGACCATTCCGAGCATGAAACTAGTTCCACCTTCTACGGAGCCTGTACCTCTCGTGCCAAAGGACAGTCTTCCATCATTCGTAACGTCAACGCAATCGTCAGTAAGTGTGAGTATAGTGGCTGAGGAGGAGATACCTGAGAGTGAAATGAGTATTGGTCAGAAGCTGGAGAAGAGTAAGATTGAGATTCAAAAGTCAATCTTGAAAGATTTGCAATACTCCCAGGCCGCTATGATATCACAAGCTAGATTATCAGCATCTGAGAGGAAATCTGTGATCTTGGAGGGAGAGGAAGCTGAAGGCGAACACGTCGAAGGCGAACACGTCGGAGGCGAACACATCGAAGGCGAATACTTGGAAGGTGAGCACGTGGAAGGTGAACGAAAAGAACCAGATGAAGGTGATAAAGCAGATCAAGAAGACACTGGAGCAGAACAACCTGATGAATAGACTACATAGTGAATTTTATTTCTATAATTATAAAGATTATTTTTGTAACTAATTTTCAATTTTTTAAGTAAATATTAAATTTATAGACTATGTTTATTTTTACATTGTATTTGAAACCATTTTTTCCTTATTAATAATTATAATTTATAATAATATTCTTAATAATTGATAATTGTTAAGTATTTACCCTTTTCTAATGTTTAAGTTCTATCTGTTAGATGCTCACTTTGTTTTAGCAAAAGAAATGTTGTCTGATTTAAATTTGTAAGTAGGTACGATGAGCATCATATATCTTAAAATAATTAATAAATAAAAACAGGAGTGATTATTGTTTATTGAGAAACAAAGGCATTAAATAACATTTATAAAAGGGTCAGGCAGTGGAACTGGCGGCCTGTGACTGCTCCGCACGGCCGTGGGCTGGCGATTCCTCGATGGTGGTCGCTGAGATCGGAGCTCGGTGTCGATGTGGCTGTGTACTCCATTTAGCGCCTATTGCTCGGCTACTGGCAGGCTCTGCCAGGGCCTGTCCAGCCAGGTCTTTCTGGTTACTACAGGTGAATCGATTTATTTACTTTTGTATGTATATTATTAAGTTAATTCTAAAGAAACTTACTCATAGGTATTATAAATGTAGAACTTATAGTAAACGTGTTTGCAATAAAATTTCTATTATAAGTATTTTACATATTAATATTACATATTTTAAATATGTATCTTATATCAGATATCAGAAGTCAAAGAAAAATATAGTTGAAGGTATTTTAGAGGGAATATTAAATATTCTAAAATGAAAATTTATTTTATATCTCTATATAAAATTAAATGAAGAAAAAAAACAAGAGTTCGTGAGGAATACGTATTTTAGCGAAATTCGTAGACAATTTAAACCTTTTCAAAGTAATAAAAGATGGTTACAATATTTTTGTGTCGCATCGATATATTTCCCCGTAAGCAAACGCTGTCTGTGGAGATTAGTTTAGCTATTGCATATTTATCAGAGTAATCTAAGGGTAAAGTGATATTGCAAAATCTTTTCTCTTAAGAGCTTATAAAAACACGAAATACAAGTTATTTTCACGAGATATTATATTAAAATTGATAAATTTTAAAACGTCGTTTAGCAAACAAGCAACTATGAAACGGTGCAATGAAAGTTATATTGAATATTGCTAAAAGCCATCAGAACTTGCCAATTTTCCATCGCCGGGTAATAACTCCGATACGGGCCTCGTTTAGTTTACCCGGTGTTCAATAATTTTCCCAGGAAACTGGAGAATCGTAAATTTTCACCGCTTGACATACTTTCAGGTACCTATACTAATACGAATATAACGCTCTTTTGTATCCTTTAGACCTGAATTCATAGGGTTATCAAATGCTATCATTCTTAAAATTTAACTTTCTGATCCCAAAACCTTTTGTTTTGACAAAATAAATTGATATTGAAAATAGGGGTTAAAATATGCAAGACGACGGAAGATGTTGATTCATTTAAAAATGGGTTCAGACCTGGACAGTTGGAGTATGTTTTTTTTTATTTTACTCTGTGGTAACATTACCGATCAGCTGTAATTGTATTTCCTCAGTAAATTTGTAAAATTTTAATAATAAATCTTAATAATAGTATATATTTCTCTTATAAAATCACAGTGTTTGTGTAAAACTGAATAATGTTTGGGTGCTATTAGTAAACGTACCGATAAATACTGAATACTTTTTTTTAGTGAAAGTGATAGCCGGTAAAGATTGTGGTTATTTAAAAATCATCTTTGACATCTTTTTTCCGGTCTTAGATGAAGTGGTTGGCATGTCCAAATATAATTATTAACAAATAAGTGTAGCTATGTCTTTGATGTGACCCAATCTCAGCCGTTGCTGTCACAACAGTCCCTGAATGACAGCTCTATCATCCACTATGTTTCTACTTGTGTGAGTAAACTTAGTTGTTAAATATAACTGGTACAAATGATATTATAATTATCCTCTTATCATGTGCTAACAATTTAATAAATAACTGTTCACCGGTGTAGTTTTTTAATATTTAGCACGCAAAATCCTAAGTGAATCGTGCATTCCCTGGTCAACTCTAGTCATTCTTTGTGGGAGAAAGCAAAATATACACAAACACTTGTTGATTGAATTAAAGAACTCATTAAGTACTTAAAAAACTAAATATATTGTGTTGTATATTTCCCTACAGCAATAAGTTTTTTTTTTCTTATGTAGATTTAATCTATTATATCACAGTTTAACTGACTTAATAAATTATATCATCATCTTATAAAACATAAGAAACAAATAGCAAGTGAGCTACATTCTTTTATATATATATAAGTTAAACATAAGGTAACATATCGAAATATATGGATGCAAACAATGCTTCTATTGTTCGTACAATGGTCGTCCATTACATGTTAATTTTGATACCTTGGAATTTGTGAGAGATAATTTCAATTGTCTTAAGAGAAGAGATGGATATCTGTTGCAACAATTGTAGCAATAATAACGAATATTATTACAGAATTACCAGTATTTTGTAATGGTATTCCTGTAGGTTCAACAATGGACTTAAACTGTACACCCAGACAATGAATAGGCATGATTAATCAACGGTAATTCATCAAAACAAAGCCTTGCCAGCAAATAATTGTTAGTACTGGACCAATATGTGGATATATGGTGCTTCACTGAGCATTGGCTAAATTTCATGTGAGTCAAATGACTTTTAACATAAGCAACTATGACATTGTTAGGTGATTTAACAAAGAGACTCCGGGTTAGAGAATGGAAGAATTATCTGTCTCTATGAATGCTGTGTTGAGGTCGCCTGCGCAGTGCGCCTAGATCATCATTATCACATTATTAACAGCGTATACAGACTACCTGATAAGAGTTATAAACAATATTTACCATGAATTATTAAATAATTATGAATTCTTAAAAATGCTACAAAAATATAACTATTATATCTAAGAAACTAACTGTTTATGGGGACTTTTATATAAATATATTAGTAAAATCATCAAAAAGTACACTATTATTTGAAAAATATATTACCGTACCTTGTATACCGTAACACTTTTTTATTTAAGATTAGCTGTTACAACGAATTTTCATCAATCAGTATTATCTTTAGCCGTGAAATCATAATGGATGAATAAAAACGGACAGAGCTACACTCGTATTAATATGACCCATATCGTTCAGGTAATAAATCTTCAATAAAATTATTATAGACCTTTTAGGCTTTATCAATCTGAACAGATCATTAATCTAAACTCCGAACGTAGTCTTGAATGTTCGAGGCTTACGATTTGGGCTTGTGTTTCTGCTGATTTGCTTTAAATGGCCAACCGAATGTTTGTGAAGTCGGAGCAAACTGGCTTCAGACGTGATTTTACTTAACAAGACATTTGGTCGTTGTAGAAATACTCTAGTGCCGTAGAGCCATGCTGACGCACTAATTGAGCCGGCTCGTTCGATGTGATACCAGCGGCTCAGACAATGCTCAGCGTAAATTGTTATGCTGTGTTTCGCTGAGTGAGTGAGGATATCGGAGGCGCTCGAAATTATTCGGCTTAAACAGCGTAAAAATGCCGGCAACACAACCACTGCGTGGATTGTGGCGCGGTTGTCCATGGGCAGCGGTGTTCTCTTACCATATAGGAGACCCACCTACTCCATTGTTTTCCCATTTTCTACGCCGCATTTTTGTGTCATATTATAATCATTCTAATTTTGTTAATTAAGTCCGATGGTGAATATATAAGTTTAATATTATATTTAAAACATGAGCTGACTTCAAAATACTCTTAAATTACAAGAAAATTTCGTATAATTAATGACTTCTATATAATATAAAGTCGTTGTTTTTTGTATATCTATGCCAAATGATACAGTTTCATGTTTATTTAGTTTCATTGCAGTTGACAAAAGTGAAAAGTCTAGACCAAAAATATAGTTTCGGTATTAAATAAACCAAATAAAAGGGCAAATTGAGAACCTAAGTTTTGATTTATTTATCTCAATTGTGCAAATGAAAACGGAAACCATTATGAAGTAAAATCATCATAATAAAGATTAAAATAATTTTCCCATCAAAGCGTAATTTCGTAAATGGCTCCGCAAATTATTTTAATTTACCCGACACATTATTGAATCTACCCTTTTTTGTTTAATGAATTGTGGTCAGTCACGCGTATTATCACCGAGTTACTAATTTATGTTAGTAATTTTGTTCGTTTGTTGCAACAGACTACAGACCTAACTGGGTATATTTTACCCAGTTTTAACTTACTTTGCCTTTTTATTTTTTTAAAGATATGTATTTTTAATAACATTATGTATTTAATGAGAAGATAGTAGATATGAAAATATCCACCATATAAGTCAAAATTTCTGAATTAAATTTGAAAGTTGAAGGAATGCAGAAAGTTATTACCTATCAATTAAGCAAAAAAGCGTACATGCTTACTATAGTACTTATATGAAGAGCGTATGTACTTTAAAGGCCGGCAACGCATCCAAGACCCAGCAAGGGCTAAGGTGTCCATGGGCGGAGGATCACTTATCCTAGATGAGCCTCCTGCTGGTTTAACATTGTTTTCATTTTTAAAATCTTTTGGACCTTAAAAATGTTAAGTCCGGCAACGAGACGCAGACCGGTTGCTTCTCGTTTTATAAAATATATACATTTTTGATGTTTTTATTTGTTTTTCAACATACTATGTCGAATTTGTTGAATTTTCTTTAACTTCACCTTAGAGACAGAAAAAGGCAATTTCAACTCTTATTTAAACGTGACCTTTTTTTGATGGTCTCTTTGACCCCTCGTTCGGGGGTTGTGTATTAGAAAGTGATAAAGCAATGTTGCAGGCAGAGGACGGGTTAACGGTGCGAGTGCGATTCGAGGCGGTGCGTCTGCCGTGCGCGGGTCAGTCTCTGAGGGCTCGTGATGGGGACTCGTTGGGGTCGCCCCTGCTGGCCTCCTGGGATGGTCCCGATACTAGCGCTGTGGTGAGTGTACTCGGCGGGTTTGGAGACGATAGACCGTTTAAAATGTTTTGTACAATCGTTTTACCGATATGATTATTTATTCTTGCAATTTATAGAACAATAATAGAAGTTATAATTAAGTTGTTTATAATTTCCTTTAACAATGTCTTAAACATTCTGTCCCACTGTCGCTGAGTTATGTTTCTTGTTGTTAAAACAATATAAAAGACTTGATTCTTTTTAATTTCTTTTTTCTTCGCTACTCTTCTCAGAACAGAATATTTTATAAAGCCTGTACCTACACCTACACTAAGGAATAAAATTTAGCATTCATACGATTACGTACTTTCTTCGCCTACCCACAATCTCGGTAGCTTTAAATAGATTAAGAATAATGATACCTCCCATGTTCCTTTATAAGTATGTGATTAGTTCTCTAAAGTAAGATTTTTATTTTATTTTGACATCAGAAGCATTAATAAAAAATAAATTTCCTAATTGTTAGAAAATCAAACTGGTTACAGCTCTACCTAATAATTGGTGTCCTACGCTGTATTTTTTTATTATAATTTTATTTTATATTATCAAATAGAACTTGTCTATCGAGCTAAGACGTGTTTCTGTTATATAACATATTTAATAAATTGTTTGTTAAGTAATTGAGTTTTATAACTACCGCCAAGTACCAACGTAATTTAATATAACGTAAACAAATTATCCAATGTTATAGGCAAATGACAACTTAGAAAACATTTATTTGCTCATTTAATGTTGCTAATATATTATGTTATTGACAGTCCAACGATATAGAAACGACGACAGACAGCACTGGTATGGTGGAGATCACGGGCGGGAGACACATCCTCATTGAACTTCGTTCCACCGACGTTAGCGAACGATGCGCGGGCGGTTTTTTAGCACACGCTACGCAAAGTGGTAATTATAATACAGGTTTTGACATTATTTTAGTTTAATGTTTAAAAAATATTGACTGAATATTTAACACTTGTAAACTCGGAGAAGTAATTCTACCTGATACGGCCAATACACTTAAAATATTAACCTCCATTTATTTATTGCCATAGCAAATTTCATAAAACTATCTCCAGTCTTTTTTAATCGTATAAGAATGGAACTGAACTACATATCCTTACATAGAAATTACTTAGATTACAAACTACATGCCATATTGGTAATGCGACATTGCGGGTCTTCATACATGCATACATACAAGATATACTTTTGTGTTTAAAAGATTGGTACACGTGAATATATTCCCTAGAACCCATCCGAAACGCTTCAGCGGCGTGGGCGTCCGTGGCGACAGGCGCGTGGTGGCGCGGCGGCGGCGGAGCTCGGGCAGCAGCTGCAGCACTTGCAGCGCTTGCCGCGTTGGCCGCCATCGCATTGGCGCTGCACTCCGCCCACAGGACCAGGGCCTATCAGAGAGCCGCTGACAAGGAGTCCCTGACTGATAGCGATGGTATGCATTTTATACAGACATGATCTTATATTCGCTGAGTTGATAACCGCTGTAAAAACCTGGCAACACAAGCAATGCGCGGACTGTGGTGCAGTTGTCAATGGGGGGTGGTGAACTCTTACCATATAGGAGACACACCTGCTCCGTTGTCCGCTATACCATAAAAATTACCTTGTCGGTAATTTCACGGACAGCATTAAATATTTTAACTATGATAGAGATAAGCTGAATCTTATCTTGACGAAATAATAGGACCAGCTCGTCTGGAGTGATACCACGGACACACAAGACCGGCATGAAATACTTGTAGTGTTTGTAAGTTAGGATATCAGAGGCTCACGAACATGCAGGTTGACCTTAAAAGCCGGCAACACATGTGAAGTGCGAATTGTGGCGCGGTTGACCAAGTGTGTTGTTGATCGCTTACCATAGAGGAGACGCGCCCGCGCCGTTGCCAGTAATAAAAACCATTCGTAAAAATTTTAGCTTGTTCTGCATCCTTGGAATTGGGTGCATCGGGGTCTCGCAGCACTCTTCTTAGCGAGGTAGTGGGTGGGGGGGTCTCTTTGAGGCGTCTGCTACCCCGAAGGGGGCACACCAGGCTCAGGGACTGCGATCGGGGCTCTGGACACATAGAAACCAGGTACTTGAAAGATTTTATCTCTAAGATTTTCCGTAGGTTTCCATATCGCTTCTCGGTAGCTACATAACTAGCTGGGCCGACAAAAGTTTTACTTTATAAGTAGAAGTGTTTTAAAGACTTCACACTCGACAAACTCAACCGTACATCTCGCATATTTAGTCAAGATTTGTAAGTAAAATGATCGTTTAACCGTTTCTTCCCCTATTTTATAAATCCGATATGTAATATGCCGGGTTCGTTGTTTTGATTTATGGACCACATTAAATTATTTCTACGTTTAGTAATACAGTACTACACATAATTAACC
>DWCF01004339.1:0-16777 GCA_018230265.1 Delias oraia
CCGCTGCGATCTTGAGCGATCTGGATCCAGCGGTTGCCCGCGACCTTCGTCAGATCGTCTTTCCATCGCGTGGCGGGTCGTCCCACTCTGCGTTTCCCGGTACGCGGATATCAGTGCGCATGAGTATAATTAATCAATAAAAATCGCATAAATTCACTACACGCACGCACTGTCACAATTATCATCTCAAATTTGACAGGATTCTCCTCTCCTTTTAGTATTTTTTTATAGTATAGCGAACAACGGAGCAGGTGGGTCTTCTATATGCTAAGAGAACACCGCCGCCTATCACCAACCGCGCATTGGTTGTATTGCCGGCTTTTTACGCAAATTAAGAGGCACTTTTAAAGGCCTCCGGCATCCTCACTCATTCAACGAAACAGTACAAGCACCGTTTTACGTTGAGTATTCTGTGAGACCGTGGTATCACTTCGGACGAGCTGGCCCAATTAATGCGTCCGCATATGCTTCAGCATGGCTCTTCCACGTTATGTATGTTTTTTATTCGTATCACAAATTCATTTCACATAAGTCACAATTGTATAGGCCATCTTTTTTAATAGAACAACCCATTCAATAAATAAAACATGAAAATTAAAAACTTTCGGAATAATACACGAGGTTTTACAAATAAGAATACCATATAAACGGATGGACCGATTTTAGTGCAGTTAACAGCTGGGAGGATTCGCCATCTGTTTAACTACCAAACTAAAAAACTGCATCGACATCACCCCATCCATATAGATTCTTCATCCGTTCCATTTCACTTACCATGGAAGCGAAACGGAACGGATGACCTTCGCCCTCTCGACTATTAAAAGCCAGCTACAGCTTGGATACAAAACAATCGTCACTCAAGAACCGCAACACATCGTCGACGAGCCTCTCCGGGTGGGTGAGGTGCACATCGTGTCCGCCCTCCACCCACGCCACATGGACCTGCCGCCGATCTCCCAGCAGCGCAACCAGCCGCGCGGAGACGCTGGTCGGCTGGTAAAACAGCGGGCCCATGGTGCTGGCGCACACGAACAGCGCGGGCGTCGCGTGCTGGCTGAACAGCTCCAAGTAGAACTCAACTGGGAGCGAGTTGAATCCGGGGAGGATTTTATAGCGTCTATCCCAGGATAGGCTGAAAGGGAAACGGTTAGGAAAATTATCCATCAACCATCAAAACCAGTGAGAAAGCATGCACGCTCTAAATGGACTGGCTCGTCCGAAGTGATATCGCAGGTTCACAGAATACTCAGCGGGAAACCTTTACCATGTTTCGCTTAGTTATCGGAGATATACCTTTGAAATTATACCGTTATAGCGTCGTCAAAAGTCGGCAACACAAACAAGGCGTGATTGTCCATGGGCGGCGTTGAATATATAGAGGTCAGTTCTGTTACCCGTTACAAAAAGTACACGCTGGTATAAGCACTGTGAACACGGTGGACACTCAGAAAAAATACAGGCCAAAAAGTGCATCAGAACAGCTAGACAGGATTGCGATACTCGCTTGGCCATTTTCTTTTTAATTATTATATTTTTAATTGGATCATATCATGAATGAAATCAAAAAATACTTATGAACCCGTGGAAGAGCCATGCTGTCGCTTATGCACTAATTGGGCCGGCTCGTCCGAAGTGATACCACGGGCTCAGAGAATACTCAGCGCGAGAGCGTCATGTAGACGAATGAACTGAAACAAGATCGTAGTGCCTTCCCGAGACTAAACAGTTGAAACATTGCCAATGACGTCCCAAGACTGCCCAGGCGGCGCCTAAGGCCTAAGAAGATCAGCCCCAGTGCTCACCGATAAGTATTGTGCCCGGTCTCGACGAGGCACCTGGACAGCACCAGCTCCGCTTCTTCCTCGTTCAGCGCACGCGCGTTCAGCACCGAGCGCATCGCCATCTCCCGGGTGCAGTCTCGGTTCACGGCGTACTTTTGGTAGTTCTCATAGAAGCCCTCGTACGTAGATTTCAATAACTTCTCGTAATCAATGATATCGCAGTACTGGAGCGAGGGACCGATATCCAGGTATATGGCCTTCTTCACCTTCTTCGGATATATTGCTGCGTAGAACAGACCTGGAAGAAGGGCAGCACAGTGATCAACACTTGCGTGGCTAATTTAGGTAAAACAATTAAAAAGAAAGGCAATCATTTTAAAATACAATTTAAAATGACCCAAGTATACTCTGAAGTAAAAAGGGCAGCTGTCACCTACATTTCCCACAAGGTTCAGACCACCGAAAGCAGAAATCACAAAATATATAAAGAAATAATAGATCTGAATTGTGTATCAGGAAAGTAAATGTTAAGATTTAACAGAAATTGATCATCTCCACTGTAAACTGCATCAACAGTAAAAATGGCAGAAATGTGTCTCCACAATGCAGTTTTCCATACTGTTTGGTTACTCATTTTTTCATTCACATATGATTAAACACAGAATTATGTGAAATACTCAACATAAAATAATCAATTTTCAACCATTAATTCTTGAAATCTTTAACCAGCACATGCAGTTTCATATTTCAATCTAAAACAACTTAGGAAAGCCTTGATAGAGCATATGCTAACGCACTAATTAGGCAGGCTCGTCCGAAGTAATACCAGGGGCTCACAGAATACTCAGCGTGAAACGGGACTTGTACTGTGTTTCGCACAGTGAGTGAGGATATCGGAGCTCCTTAAGAGTGCCGTTTAAGCGTCGTAAAACGCCGGCAACACAACCAATACGCGACTGATTATGGGCAGTGGTGTTCTCTTACCATATACAAGACCCACCTATATAGAACTTTGCTATAGGATAAAAAAAATATGTAACATGTTAAGTTAATATAATATTATATTAATTTGCCTTCTATATTTCTTCCATTTTAAAAAGTTCTTGTAACAAAGATGCCAATCATTTGTAATTTAGGTAGACAATAGCTATATTGCTCACCATGCTCAGCACCAAGGGAATGTCCAATATAGATGAATTCATTCCATCCCAAATGTTGAACAACTAAGTCGATCATTGGCACTCCACTGAAACGTGACAGTATTGTACCTGAAAGGAAAACAAACTACTTGATAAACAGCTCCTCATAAAAAATAAATAAATAAATATATATATATACTATAAAGAAATTCACGCTAGATGCATATCGCCTCCGACAGGTAATCATGAAGGTCCAAGGGGGAGGCCTATGTCCTAAATTATGATGATGATAATTAAATAAATTCATTTATCAAAGGCAAAATGTACTTCTACTCTAAGTTGCAATGCTGTTTCTTCTTTTCTGATAGAAACATCAAATTCAATATATCCTTTTTAACATCTTTACTAACTTACCTTTTGGGAAGGGATCTGACTTGCCATTACCAGGCAAATCAACTAAAACATAGTAATACTTCTTGGGAAGTAATTGTAGTAGTGGTATAAATGTTGCAGCACTGTCAAGACGGCCATGAACTAACAAAACTGGTTCACCATTGCTGTCGCCATGAGATAACACTGGAATTACATAATTAAATATTTTTTATATTACAATATTCTTTTGCAACAGATAATTTACGGATATTTGTAATCTGATAGCAAACTTAATTACAATACAACATCAAACAATAAATACCTAAATATAAAATAATATAGAAAAATGGCTGAAATGATGGCCGAAATCTATAAATTATTTAAATATAATCATAAAAACTACTACTTAGTTTCAGTTATGAAGATTTCAAAAAGTTACACTTACATGCAATATTGCCCCATGGGACTTTTAAATTCCATTCCTTGAATTCCATTATTTTATTTAGTTATTTCACTCAATTTAATTTTGCTTATATATATTGTATCAACAACAAGACTGAGTGATGCGTATAATTTAATGAGGAAAATAAACTGTATGGAATGATTTGCAGACTTGAACCTTGAAGTTCAAACAACATTAGCTATTATCAAACATTAGTTAGTTTGCACAATCAAGGTTCGATTGGGTAACAAATAATATGAAATTGTATGTTAATTATTTACATATTTAATTAAATATACATAATTATTATGTATGTTTAATTATAATGAATATATACATTTAATAAAAAAATTCCCGCAATTTAACTTCAACAAAATTTCAAATTTGTCAGCCAATTCTTTTGTAATGTCAATGTAAACTGTCAAGTATTACTTCATGTCAACTGATGCCGCGATCCAATATGAAGCCGACAAAGCACGTAATTATTTGCAATATTTCCGCTTTGTTTTGAATATTATCGTATCTAAGTACTTATCAGACGTCTTCTTATCTATATTCATTCTTTATTGGATAGTCCATTTATAGAGGAAGGCTTTTTGCTTTATACTCGTATCATTACGCTGCGACAATAGCAGCGAAGCGTCTGAATGATTCCTTTTTAATAATAAAAAAGGCCGCGATAGTATATGTCTATCTCTTAAGATACTCCTAACAACATTGTTTGTCGATGACATAAAGATTATCAATTGATGTGTCAAAGGACAATATTAGCGGCGAGAGATACATAGTAGTGTTGACGAAATTAACGACATAACTTTAACTAAATTTCCAGGCGATATAGTTACCTACACATCTATTGATAATGTAATGGAACAAAAAGATACTGTCCACAGGAGTTTCTGAATTCTTTAAACCCGAGTGGCCTTTTTACTGCATTCCCTCAAGTTAAAATGGGTGCTGCGATAATGTTACTCGGAAATTAACTACCAAGTTTATGCAACGGGACCCGACTTTAAATAATTTCCTTCGCGATCCTTGCAAGTTTTGACTGGCCCGGCAGTTTATCAAATAGGGCTTATACATCGCATCCCAATGATTCCAAATGTTTTACCTTTTAAATTTAAAAGAATTCAATTTACCATTCAGTTATATTTGCAATAACAATAAATAAATCACAGGGGCAAACATTTAAATACGTAGGAATTGACGTCAGGACTACTTTTTACATGGCCAACTCTATGTCGCGTTGTCAAGATCGGGTTGCGGGGAAAATCAGTATGTTCTTCTACCACAAGAAAAAAAACTAAAAATATCGTTTACGCATAAGTGCTTTAAAACATATTATTTTAATAATTTATTTTTTACGATCATAATAACAAAAGCCAACGTGAGCCATTACTGTTGCCCAAATGCAAGCCTTAGCTTAGTCTTGGTCTTGCGCCAATACATCTAGCATCGGTCTTGGTCTTGCTATTGCACTCCCATTCTTGGTCTTGGTCTTGCAGCAAGAGTCTTGTAAGTCTTGAAATTACCTATTAGACTATTGATATTAATTAAAGTTTACTTCAGATTTGAGAAAAACCTATCAGAATAGGAACATTTTGAACTTGAATTAGCATAGCCATAGTAGACCAAACAGATTTACAAAATGTGTGTAAAGATTTAGTGAGAAATCACTTAAAAAAAATAGGTGCAAGACGCCAGACTCTTGAATGCTTAGTCTTGGTCTTGCTCAAGTTTTACACAGCCAGTCTTGGTCTTGCTAAAATTACGCGATGTTGGTCTTAGTCTTGCATTTGGGCAACACTATGAGATTGCTTATAGTTTTTTATAGCTCATTGCTCAACAACCACGCGAACGAAGTCACGGACAGAGCTAGTAATTAATATATGTAGAATTATTTATTATAGAGAAATTTTACTATAGACGACTCTATCATGGAGATAATACTTATTAAAAAATAATAAAACACAAAATAAAGCTTTGATTGTGTATGTCGTAGATAATATCTTATTAGCAAGCGATCTAACAATACGTGGTCATAATCTGTTAAACTGTTATCCATTGACCATAGATTAGGAGCACTTTGTCCGCGTCGTCTGAAGCGTACTTGAAATAAATTTGGGATAAAATTATTAATATTTTCTTCGATGTACAGTCTATTTTCCGGTTTGTCAGTTTTTACTTGGTTTTTAAAGTAAGTTGACCTGCAAATAAGTATCACGCAGTTAAATATTTGCATACAAATGAATTTTAATGAAGCTTAAACATACTATTGTGTACAATCTAATGTTTGCTCAAACATTTATGTGATCTTTTTGTTTTTTTAATGAAAAGTTTGTATGATACACAGTGATTTTTAAAGAAATCTTACCTTTCTTTGATGCATCGATCGAATTTGGTTATCCAACTGTCAAAATCTGTGTACATCTCATCAAAACTGCTGAGCTTGTTCGATGACGTTGAATCTGTAATAAACATTGATTTTAAATATTGTTTTGCTACTCAAAATCCTCGAAGGGCAGGAGAGAAAAAAAACCGCGAGTGAAGTAGGTAGTTATATTTATGTATACGATTAATATTCTTTCAATTATTTTTAAATCTTACGCTTCTATATGATATTATTACATTTTATTTATTCGGATTAATTTATTAATCGTGTAATTGTGCGAATGTTCTGTACGCGATTGTGATATTTCTTGACCTTTTTTTCTAATTATATACACTTAATAATAATAAACACTAGATATGGTTTCTGAATGTTTTTATTCGCGAATGATTTATTTACCTTTTCATATTCCGACTGACAGCAAGAATTAACAAAAAGGATTCTAACAGATCAATTATGAACAAGAAAACAAGAATTTATTAATCTTCAAGTTAGGTTACACGTTTTTTTAGCTCATAATGCGCGGAAGTTATTTTATTAAATCATAAAATACATAATCAAAGGCAATGACATAAAAAGGGCACTGAGTGCAAAGTCCATTTTTCCTCTAATTGTCCTTATCAGCTAGAGTATTTGGCCTTTTATATTGTAAATAACTTTTTATTTTCGCAGTAATAGCATGGATAACTTTTTAAAGGCTTTACGGGCCTAACTACTAACCAGCCTTATCATTTATCCAAA
This sequence comes from Delias oraia, assembly GCA_018230265.1. Classification (NCBI taxonomy): domain Eukaryota; kingdom Metazoa; phylum Arthropoda; class Insecta; order Lepidoptera; family Pieridae; genus Delias; species Delias oraia. Next base: position 6,865 of record DWCF01004339.1, read on the forward strand.
CAAATGGTTACCACGTAGTCACATTACCTATTTACTGAATTATATTTTAATTATACACGTTACTGAATAATAAACCCTGAAAACTACAAATATAACAAATAAAACCTCAAAATATACAGTTTGTAGAAAATATAATTAAACATGACGCTCTCGCTGTTATGGCGCCAAAACTCACCAATGCTTCACTGCGTCAGTCTTGCCATTGCTACTGAGATCATTTTAAAAAAAAAGTAATGTGTTGCTGGCCAGTATGTAAGTTTTTATTTTTCATCTATCAAAGAGTTTTTATTAGATAGTAAATTAGCACCATCTCTGTAATAAAACTTAATAAATACGTTGACTGTGGCAATAACAACTTAAATAAATAACATTGAATCCGGTTAACAATATGATAAGCTTTAAATTGGTTGAAATATATACCTATCACTTTTCATTTTAAGGTACGCCACTGTCGTATACATAACACTTCTCCGACGCAGTGTGCCAAGTTTTCCTTCACAATAATTTAACCTATATACCGTATTTTAAAATTTAAAATATTAATATTTAATTTATAGTCTAATTTTACGTTGTTTTATTTGAAAACAGTCTTATCACGCTCAAGAAACGAGATAGAACGTAACGAAGAAACTGATTGTGTAATGTACATTTTATATTTACACCTATCACAAAGAATAATAACACTTTTTTAATAAGCATTGGAATGCAAACGAACAAAAGGCTCAGCTAGGATAAGCAGTTATCCGTCCAGAGACACCCTCAGCCCTTGCAGATCGCGGGTGCGTTACTGGTCCTTTAAATAACGAATTAACCTAACGATCTCAGCTTCTCTCTAACAAATATAATCTTTATCGAGTGAATACATAAATAATTTAGTTTTACTGCCATATTTTGTGTTTGTTTGCAAATATTGTTACATATAGTAATTTTGGAAGTTGCCCAACACACCTTCCTGGAACAGTACGAAGAAACTCAGCTGACTTTAATAATTTTTTAAACACTGTTTATTATATCGCCCACAACACAGGCGATTTTATTGCTAAGTACTCCTGCACTTTGTACTACGGCCTATTTATTATTAATAATATATTTAAATTTATTGAACCACAATTGCTAAATTATTGTATTTATACTGTATAATTGGATAAATTATGTAGCAATGGACACGGTACTGTTTTGTATTTATGGTAGTCACAGTTTTCTTTTTTCTTTAGACGCCAAGAAGTTTCTATATAGGTGAAGACTTTGAAATAGACACTGGCAGGTAACGCGACCAATTTGAAAATGGAACACCAATAGCGTCTGCCGCGGGACTCACCGTGACGCGCCTCCATGGCGGGCGGCGGCTGCGATCAGCGAGAATGAGTAAACGCGGCGCCGAGAGTTTGTAAACACTGATGTGATATTAACAAATAAAGTCACTCGATTATCGGGCCAGTGATGTGATCGCTTATCGACGTATTTTTATCGACAATTTTATGACACAATTAATGTTTCTAATTGTAATTATATCGTTTGGTTGTTACAGCTTCTGTCGTTTTATGTAATCTCTGCTGTGATTTTGATTACATTTGTAATGAAAATCGGGAGACAATGGAGCAGGAAACCATGGATATGGCAAGACGGGGACGCGAGGCAGAACGGGGTCACCAAACATACAAAAAACTATATGCTTTTGATTTGTTTTGTTTTCACTAATGGGCAGCCATTTTGTATAACTCTGTAGCATAGGCTTTAACAGAGAAATTTATGTAATTTAGCTTATATGCGTGTACCTACTGCCCTCACGTGAATCACATGTTAAGTCTTCGCAAGGTTGGGTGGTTCGCCAACTATGGGGCTGTAGGCTCACACAGCTTGCGCAGGTATAGACGAGAATGTAGAAGAAATTCACATCTTGTGTTGGTACTGCCAAAACTACGACATATTACTGACATAGCCAAATTATATGTCAAATAGGTTATAATAGTAAGAGTTTGTATGTTTTTTTAATCATCATCATTTCAGCCGTAAGACGTCCACTGCTGGACATAGGCCTCCCCCTTGGACTTTGATGAATACCTGTCGGAGGCGACCTGCATCCAGCGGCTTCCATTTTTTTAATAGTAATATAATATTATTATATATTATAGATGCTGGATGCAGGTCACCTCCAAAAGGTATACATGGAAGTCCAAAGGGGAGGTCTTTGTCGTATAAATAAAATATTATAATAATCAAATTGTTATGATAAGTTTGAAATAATAATAATATTTCGTAAAATAATTTTACTTTGAATTTTAATGTTCCTTTCCCCTAGCTCCTGTTGGGCGACGGTACGTAGCCGGCCTTTTAGAGATAGATACACGACTTTACATACCAATTTCACATATCTTAATTTGTATTTTTGTTAACATGTATTTTGCACGTGACATTCGTGAAATGTGAAAATTAGATAAAAACTTTGATTGTGGTCGTATCTTCACCGATAATCTGAATATTTCTTTTAAAACCAGTCAATTTAATGTTCTTCGTATATCTAACTATAAATAAATAATAATTCGCGTCTACCCTCAACACTAGTTCTTTTTAGATCAAAAATAAGCTCGTCTGAAGCGATACCACGGGCTCACAGAATACTTAGCGTGAAACGGTACTTGTATTGTGTTTCGCGGTGAGTGAGGATATCGGTGGCCCATAAAAGTGCCTTTTGCGGCGTAAAAAAGCTGGCAACACAACCAATGCGTGCGACTGTGGCTCGGTTCTTCATGGTCAGCGTTGTTCTCTCACCATATAGGAGACTGAGCTGCTCCGTTGTCCTCTATAGAATAAAAAAAACAAAATAAAAAAGTATTTTTCTTTTATTAAATACAATAAAACCACTATTTTGATAATCTTTTATCAATATAAAAATTATATATAGAGAAAAAAAGTTATACGTTACCTTAGTTAATTACGTAAACCTAAGAATTAATAATTATTTATCTATAATTACTTATATCATAATTTGTCAATTAATTTATAATATATTCTTAGTTGTGGTTAAATTCCTGTGTTTTAAAGTTATTATTTCTTTTTGTAATTATTAATAATTGTAAATAGATTTCTCTATACCTGACGAAAGAACTATGTTGAAAATTTTTCTGGCTCGTCTAGTTATACCACGGGCTCACAGAACAGCGTGAAACAGAACTTGTACTGTTTCGCTGAGCTCGAACTAAAAGATCTAAGCCGACCATAAATCATGAGGTACCTTTTTTATGGTATAGCAGACAACAGAGTAGCTGCGTCTCCTATCTGAGACCACTCTGAGTATTCTGTGAGGCCGATATTGGAAGTGGCCGGGAGACTATAACACTATCTCACTCGTAGAAGAGATATGTTGACGCACTAATAAGCCCGGCTCAGTCATACCAGGCTCACAGCTCCAGCGTGAAATGTTTCTTTCATGTTTCTCGGAGTGAGGATATAAGGGCCATTTCGCTCATCAACATCAGCTTATCAAGTCCATTGCAGGACATAGGCCTCCCCCTAGTACGCCCATCTATTACGATCGTGAGCGATCTGGATCCAGCGGTTGCCCGCGACCTCTGTGAGATCATTTCGCTCAAGCGGCTTAAAAGACTACATAAGAGAATATGACGCTGGTTCAATCATGGTTAATTTAATTTAATTAATTTAATTTAATTTAAGTTAATTCAATCAAAGCTGTGTGTTAATGGAAATGGTGGCAAGCGATCAGGAGGCTCAGTTAAGATTATCGAACCGCCCATGGACACTTTCAGCCTCCACATGAATAGGTATGCTCTGGGAAGGTGCGTGTTGGTTTGGAAATAGCTCTGTTGGCAGTGGATTCCACAAACACAATCTTCACCATAAAAGAGAACTATCGTTCTTTGATAAATAATAAAAATTATAAATCTCGCACGAGACAATATTTCGGCGACCTCTCATGTTCTTCCGTCACGCGGCGGTGTAAAGCGGACGTCCTTGCAAAGCCATTTCCGCTCTCGTTCAACATGTGAACTGCGTGCAGATTTTGTGTTGCATCGTTAGGTCCTTACAAACTAAATTGGTGTTTTTTCTTATAACCAATTGAGTTTCATTGTCTTCGCTTTGGTTGGGAATACCAATTTTATAATAAAAATATAATTTTCTTTAATTTGAATGTAGCGACATAAATTGGAAAAATACATTTAAAAAAAGTTCATTGTACTTTTGACCTTAACGCTCAAACGCTTTAATTAAAAAAATATCACTTAAAGAATAATTAATAAATGTACAGTGGCGCAATAATATTTACACCTTAGAGCCTGAGAATGAAGGCCACGCAGCTAAAAGGTTTAATAGGTCTAGCATGAAGCGAGATGTCCTAGTCGAATCCCGGTCTGGCCTATTACAATTTAATTTATAATTTATTCGGTCTCTGGAAAGGTCATTGGCTGGGCTGGCGCATCTTGGAAGAGTCATGCTTAAGCATATGCGGTCACACTAATTGGGCCGGCTTGTTCGAAGTGTTAGCACGGTCTCTCAGTATACTAAGCGCGAAATAGTAGTGATACTTGAAAGTGAAGCGAAAAAGTCGCCAACACAACGAATGCGCTAAGTGTGGCGCGGTTGGTGATGGGCGGCGGTGTTCTTTTACCAGGAGAGCTACCTACTCCTTTGTCTGCTATAATATAAACAAAAAGAAAAGACATCATGGATTAATTTAAAAGCACCACCAAGTTTTCCACCAAGTGAGCCAGCTCAATTATTGCGTCAGCAAATGGCGCTCTCATGGATATAACAATGTGGAGACACTCACCCAGCCGATGAAAAGAACAAATAAATTATGAATTTAATTAATTTTTTATAGTATAACGGACAACGGAGCAAGTGGGTCTCCTATATGATGAGAGAACACTGCCGCCCATCACCAACCGCGACAAAGTCCGCGCATTTGTTCTGTTGTCGGCCTTTTACGCTGCACTTTTAAGGGCGTCTGATATTATCACTCACTCTGCAAAACAAAGTACAAGTACCGCTTCACGCTGAGTAATCTGTGAGCCCGTGGTACCTTGGACGAGCCGGTCCAATTTGTGCATCAGCATATCCTTCAGCATGGCTCTCCTGTTCAGAATAGAGATCGAAATCTATATATCTTTCGCTTCGGAGCGATCTTATAAGACCATTTACGAAAGAATTTATTGCGTTAACTTAAATGGGCACATCTCATACACTAAACAAACCATAATACTTACAAAATTCACGTTGCTTCTGACATTTGCGTCCGAGTCAATTAGTGCGTCAACATGGCTCTTCCACGAGAAAAATTCGATCACCATCACAGATCCCAATCAATTCGATCGAAAGCGTCGATACATTGTAATACAGCACTAATAATTGAATAGAAGAACCGGTTCCTGTGATTTCACTTTCCTAGCTCAGTATTAAACACATCACGTAATTGTGACGTAAGTTGTGACAATCCAACGCGTAATTTTCCCAAGCAGCGGAACCGACGGGCGTCGTCCCGCCCGCTACTCCATTTACCGGGTACTGGAATAATAATGAATAATATTTATTTGTATATAAAATTAGAACAGGTTCAGAGGCCTATTAAATCTTTGAGAGTATGAACCCTCAGCAACCCTCGGTCCCACCAAACCCGAACCGATACACTTACAGCCCGTGGGAGAGCTGACGCACTATTTGGCGCGGTTCAGTGACAGCACGGGCTCACAGAATACTCAACGTGAAACGGTAGTTCTACTTTGCTTCGCTGTGGGAGTGATGATATCGGAGGCCCATAAAATGTCGCTTAAGTGCCTTAAAAAGCCGACCAATCTTTCGCCTTTCAATCGGGGGTTTTATCTCATCATTCCACCAATGCGGAATGTGGCGCGGTTGTCCATGGGCGGCGGTTTTCTCTTGCCATATAGGAGACCCACCTGCTCCATTGTCAACTATACAATAAAAAAATCATATAAGAGACTCACCTGCTCCGTTGTCCGCTATACCATAAAATATAAAAGCGTTACCTACCCATTCTTGTAGTTGAACACGTAATATAATATATATATTATATAAAACATTATATATATATATATATATATATATATAGCCCGTATGTTAATTCAGGATGTCAGATGCCTCTATATGTAATTTCATGAAAATCTGAGCAACCCTTGAATAATAAACTTTGTTAAATATGTAAAAATGTTTCTAAATTTGATTGCCGGGCATGTCGCTGTCAAAAGTGTGAATTGAGAGATAACAATAGACTTCCTGTAGTTTCTTATTCACAGAGAAAAAAAAATTCACATCAAAGAATATTAGTTTCTAATATCGTCCGTAGTTCGTTACAGATCGTTAATTTCTCATTAAATTTGTTAATGTTCGCTTAAATTAACGGCGAAGGGCACCTCTTTTCATTATGCGTTTTTAAGATGTTGGTAAATTATGAAATTTTCCCATAAATAATGAATAAAAGACAGATTTAGTTTTATAATTTAATTATAAATTCATAAATATAATTTACAAGAAATATAATACAACTTATGCGTACCTATCATTACTTAATTACACAGATTACGAATTAAAATTATAACAAAATGTAGTGATATAAAACCTCCTCGTTGCGCTTAGGCATTATACACTCACGCTGCCATAGACAAGAAGAACATTTAGGTGTCATGTACACTATAAGAAGACCATTCATAAAAAAAGGCTTGATTCAATAAAAAAAAATCAACAAAATTTAAAAGAATATTCCAGTGTGGTAATCATATTAATTTGCTATTAGGTACAATACATAGTACCTGTACTGTTTCGCTGAGTGTTACTGGAGGCAGGGAGCCCATGTGCAGCGGTGATATCTTATTCAATTAGTGATATAGCACTATCATCATCATTTCAGCCGTAACAATTCCACTGCTAGACATAGGCCTTCCCTTTGGAACTCCATGCACACCTGTCGTATGCCATATACCATGCGTACCTAAACATATATGTCTAAAAACTATAAAATAAAACAATCTCCGGAAATCGAACCCTAACAAGAGACGATAAAAGAAAATAAATCTAATAAATTCGCGTTTATAAATATATTTATTTTGTATTTCATAAACCAAATAAAAAAAATCTTATATCCAGTATTATACTTAATCAATTTTAAAGTTACCTATGTACAGATATCACTATGTCAATACAGATAATGGTCTATGCTACCCATAAACCACAGATATGCAATAGATCTATACTAGAATTAAAATATGGCGAATTTGTTTACGCGTCAATCTCAAGGAATAGTGAAAACTATTCACAGAATTTATTTATCGAAATACGCCATTAAAAATCAATGAAAACTATTTCAATAACGAAATTATATTCGTACTTAAAATCAAGTGCATTGTAATTTAAACGTAAACGTCCAAAGTCAGCCACGGATCTAGGGGAGAGAGCCGACCGGGGCGTCTGCTTTGTGGGCCATTTGATGAGGGCGTACAAATTTATGACAAACTAAGAATTGTTTCACAAATTGCCTCGCTTAAATGGTTGCCAAGCCACCGGCATATGTGTAACTGGTGTATGGCGGGGCTTGGATGAGCTTGCGAGAGTAGTATATAGTAATAAATAGTGAACGTATTTATCCAAATTTTTTATGAAAGCGCTGGCGTGAAGCGGTCCTCCGCCCATGGACACCTCTAGCCCTTGCACGGCTCGTGACCATTTCCGCCTTTTAAAGGGCATTTTTTGAAAGTCTCCAAGTTTGGAAATACCTCAGCTGGGAACTGATTCCACCTACAGAGTGGTTGGGCGCGGCACAAATGCCTTGAAAACGCTCAAAAGTTTCTTTTAAAGAATCTCTTAAAACTTAAAAATACCTCGTATGGAAGTTCTGTGACTAGCGAGTAAATAATTTTAAATGTTCAAATTATTTCAAAAAATCCCTGACAAGAGGGAACGGTATGACTGGAGGAGCTGTCACTAAAATTATACCTAATGTCTACAGTCTGTGTTCACATGACGTCATCGCCCTCCGGCCTGTGTCTCTGCAGCACCGCCAGCCTCTGCTGCGTCACCTCCAGGTGGTGTTTCCGCCATTTTATGCGACGGTTCTGAAACCATACTTTCACCTGCAACAAGTACACTTTAGTTTAAAACAATTCACTTGAAAGCCATATAAAAACTAATAAAATATATATATATATAATAATAAAATAAAAAGAATAAATATTTTATCAAGCTATGAGCATTGTTTCACGGGACGTAAGAAACGTAAAATCATCTGAAAATAGTACTTCGCAGCAGGGCTCTTTCAAATGAAAAAGACATCAATCATTGATCTCTTTTTCAGTGTTTTTGGAGGTAGGACAAAAATACCAGCTGACTCGACAAATGGTGATTTGCCAGTCGTATGACGGTGCCGGTTGGCACTCTCACAGTCAGCCTCATGGCACTTAAAAATTTATTCAAGTTTAATCCGCGCATTGGGTGTTCCCTTTTGTGGCAAGTTTTTAAGGATCTTTGATGTCTTTAATCACTCAGGGAAGTATGTTTAAAAGATTATTTTTATGGTTTGTTATTTAAATAAAGTATACCATGGGTTACTCTAAAACCCATTAGCCACACCCTTTAGCCATGAATTAGCCAATGATACATATCATCATCATCATGATTTAATATTCATATGAAATCATGGTGTTACAACACAAACCAATGCGCACCACAGTCCGCGCATTGGTAACACGGTACAAGTACTATCACTTCGTCAGAGCCTACCCAATTAGTGGGCTAGCATATGCTCCAGCATGGCTTGCCCACGGGTGCGATGTAGGTACCTGTGCCTCGGTGAGTTGCAACGCGTGTGCCAAGTACAGGCGCTCGGGTCCCACCATGTACTGCTGCCTCTCGAATTCGGCCTCCAGCCGTTCCAGCTGCTCGGGCGTGAAGATCGTCCGGATGCGTTTGCTCCTTCCCGACCTGGAACGTCACAGGTCTTAAACATTACGCAACAGGCGGGTCTCCTTTATGCTAAGAGATAATACATACGCATATACATTTACACACTTTTGTTCAATTTACTTTGAATGCATGTAAATTTGCGTGGTTGGGAGGAGGCTGCTTGGTAATTCTGTCATACAGGCCTCGAGCCTTGTACAGGCTCCAGGTCTCTCAGAAGTTTCTTGTATATTTGTTAAGTCATGTTTATCAAATTAGTTTTATTATGGTATTGCGGGTAACGGAACAGATGGGACTTCTATGTGATAAGAGAACACCGTCGCCCACCACCAACCGCGCCACAGTCCGCGCTTGCTGTGTTGCCGGCCTTTTAATCCGCGTAAGCGGCAATTTTAACGGCCTCCGATGTCCTCACTCACTCAGCGAAACACAGGAGAAGCACCGTTTCAAGTGCAACTACCATTTCACGTTGAGAACTCTATGAGGCTGGTATCACTTCGGTCAAGCCGGCCCAATGAATGCTTCAGCATATGCCTCTGCATGGCTCTCCCGCTGTATATTTTATATATAGTACCTTTGTGAGAGAAGTAAAAAATATTATTAATGTAGTGAATCTCACTCACCCATTCGAACAAGATAATGAGTGAGAGCGGGAACTCTTGAGCTGCGTCACCTGCGTCCTCAGCTCGGCTTTCGAATTATCTAGAACAATGGACAATCTTTAGTCATGATGCATCAATTGGGGAACTTCGTCCGGCGCGATACCACGGGTTCACTGAATACCAGCAAGAAATACTAGTACCTACTGTGTTTCACTAAGTGATATATAATACCGCTTCAGCGGCGTAAAAAGCCGTCGACACAACTAAAGCGCCTTTCACTCTTATCAGTAATATAGTAATAATAATTGGTCATCTCATTCATCCTATCTGTTAATATTTTTAAACACTTTTTTATCCCGAGAAAGTTTTCATATGGCGTTAAAGAT
>DWCF01004340.1:0-16755 GCA_018230265.1 Delias oraia
CTGCCAAGAAAAGAGCAAAAAGATTAAAAAAGAAACTGAAAACTAAAATAAAAACAAAACAACCTAAAACAAAATTTTCTTCTGAAAAACTTCTACAATCAGATAGTGATGATAATTCTGATGTAAGTGGTGATGATGAAAAATGTGAACAAGACTTTAATAATAAGAATTTAAAAACTACACAGGGTACTGCTCCTAATGAGAAGGTTGATAATGGTCTACATCAGTCCTCATGATACCAAATTGATACATGTTATTAGACTGTAATTTGTAGTACATATATTATTAGCATTAATTGTTAAGGAAGAAAAAATACAGTTAACATGCTAATCATTTTATTAAATGTTTTTTTGCAACATCCAATAAATATGCTTAAGCTTTAGTGATTGTTTACATAATTTTTATATTTTATACCAACTAGAAATAGCGATCTTCTGTCCTTGCACACCCTTAAACCTTGCAGGTGTGTGGCAGTGGTAATAAAAAATATTAATTAAATATTCAACTCTTTGTACTTATTAAACTTGAGATTTTAAATCAAACTTGATACAGGTTATTAGTATTTTATTATTTTGAAAAGTATATTAAGACAAATATTAAATAAACTATTGAACTGAAGCCATTATGCTATCTTCATTTTTCTTAAGGATTACAAAACCTTCCATCACTGGTGATAGTGGTATGTACTCATCAGTAGCTAATTCTGCTCTCTCTCCAAATGATAATAGAACTGGGGTTGTATGAGTATGTGACCCAGCAATTGTCTTTGGTGTTCCAGCTTTTCCTATGACATCCACAGCCTGAAAGTGCATTTGTAAATCAAGTGTTGTAAAAAAATAAACTTATATGTCGAGATTTATTATTTCGATTTAATGTAATAAGATTTCAGCAGTGACTGTAGAATTTAAAAAAAAACGCAATTACCTGTCCAACACGAACACTGACATTCAAGGGTTGAAGGTTCTCATCGAGGGTAACCAACCAACGGGGTTGTATTGAAGCAGCCAGAACAAACAGCAAGTAATGTGATTTGCCTAGGATAACTGTAAAAAATGTATGTTTTAACATTTAGGTGTTGTGAATGAATTCATTTGCGTGTTTATGTTCGTTTATTCTACATTTCGAGCCAATTTAAATCGAGAATGGCTACCATACTAAATATAGGCACATTTGTACACTGGTTAATTTTAATTATTTTGCAATCCTTATAAAAGAGAATGAATGAAAATTGTAAAAAATTGCCACTTCGCTTTTTATTACGTGTAAAATACGTAAATAGCATGTAGATATGACATGACGTTATTTATTTATTTTTTAGGAATTAGAATTTCTTACTATTTTTGCAGTCAAGCAGAGCTGTGAGTACAACAAGTAATCCAGCCAAGGCGGGCTGGTTGACCAGGCGACGATCTGCGTGAGCCGGGCTCAAGGTCACTGTCCCTTTACCCGCGTGGCACAAGCCTTGAGCCAAACGCACCATGAACAGGTGAACAGGGGACTTGCTGTGGTATAGAGCTAACGCTCGCAGCATCGTTGCCAATCTGTAATATGATGTAGTGGATTTGTACACGATAATACTAACTATCATAATACAAACTAGGTATATTACACACACACCTTGCATTGTTCGTGCCAGCTCCGACGAGGCCCATAGCGAAAATTGCGTTGTAAGCGACATCATTGTCAGAGTCGTGCGAGTACTTGTTAAGTACATCGATGACTGCCAGTTGTGGATTGGATACGGAACACAGAGCAATAGCGAGCGGAACTGCGCGTCGAACTGCTGGCTCACCGTAACGACCCTGTAATATTTTTTTACTAATATTAGTAAACAGATTAGATAGAAGATGAATGAATATCCATACTTTAGTGTAAACATTGTGAATAAATTCAAATAAACTCCAAGAGAATCTGTTTTCTTCTACACGACAGTCTTTCTGAGAGCCTCGTAGTTAAGTGCTATTTTAGGCCTACCACGAAGCGAGAGATACCATGTCAGAACTCCCGGCCAAACAAACCCGTGGAAGAGCCGTGTTGACACACTAATTGGGCTGGTTTAAAGTAATACCACAGACTCACAGAATGCGCAGCGTGAAATGGTACTTGTACTGTCTTTCTGTCTGTGCGGATAGGAGGCTCTCGAATTATCAAGGGGTCAAAATTATCAAGTCATCGATACTGATTCCAAAAATTCTGTATATTCGTTATAGAAACAAAAGCTACTCGACGGATTTTTAACGAAAATTGGTACAATTATTTTCCACGCTACAATCAATAGAAGCAGATCAGTGAAGTTAAATTCGTTATTGGACGCGATAGGTTGGGTACCGGGCAGGACGACGTCTGCCGGGACTACTACTGTTTAAATAAGTTACCAGCTGTCCAAAGATCCTAGTGCACATTTCAGCGCCAGTCTCCTCTGCAAATGCGATAACTGCAACGCCAAGCGTCGCAACCGCCTGAACGGACGACAGCTCTTTGTTTGCTTCACGCTCCTTGTCTTTTTCCTTACTTTTGCCGTCCTTAGACTTACCTGTGTATAAGCACTTTTATATAACCCTCTATCAAACGGTTTGAATAATCTTGGACGTTTTTTATAGATTACATTGTTTGTTAAATATTTTATAACAAGTATGAACGCATATTAACTTTCTTAACTCAGATTTAAAAACAATTACCACTGAAACAACTTACGAATTTCTCTTTTGCATAAACAGTTTTAAAGTTTAGTTAGTTTTAAATTTAATGTATTTATAATTTGTAATAGTAATTGTGAGGCGGGCTGCTTTCCGAAACTCGAGGACATTATTGCGCCTATTTATCGTGGGATGTTAATATAGCTTATAACTTAATTTAATCGTCATTTATAAATAAGAAAATATAATTTACACACTTTTGTTTTTCTCGTCTTTGGAGCTGCTTCCAGAGCTGCTGCCGGAACTACTTCCACCACTAGTACTTTCTTTATTCTCTTTCTTATCCTGCTTTTTGAATGCTGTATCTTCCGTTGACGTTTGTTCATTCTGAAATGTATTTTATTATATGTTAAATAAAATACTATATTTGCTAAAGTCTATTATTTTATAGCATACATCAGTCTCGTAATGTTTGGAGCAAATATGCAGCATCTGCTGAACAACGAGAACATCTCCGGTGCCTGCATACGCGCACATCGACAAAGTCGTCTGACACAATGACTGTTGGGGCTCCGGTAGAACTTCCAATGCCGCCATTATAGCTTCAGTACGCTCTTTGCAACCTGAAAACATATTTAAAGTCATATAGAACTCATATTATTTAACTGATATTTTGTATATATAATATAGTTTTTAGACTAATGTAAATATTTCTTACCTTGGGAAATAAAATCAAACATTTTGGAAATAACGTACGATTTATAATATTGTATTAGTATAATAATAAACCTTGAAAGCGTTCTAAAGTTGACTTACCTAGGTAACAAAGCCCGAGACCTAAATGAAGGAATCGCGCGTACGTCGACGAATGAAGGTCTTTGTCGTCAATTAAACGTTGAATGATGGCACAGGTTACCTGACAAAATTAGTACAAATCACTTAAAATTTACAATGCACCTAACATCACTGGTACAGAAATTTTAATATTTAAGAAGTTCCTATGATATTTTTCCAATCCTTAGATAGAGAAAATTACCATATGAATAAATAATACAAATAGGATGAGTAATTTTCATCGTAAAACGCTTTTTGGGAAAGGTGCTATCGCAACTCACTTCAGCCATACAGGATCCAACAGCGATGAGGCCACAAGACAGAGCAGCAAGGGCACAAATCTCGGGTGTTGTGGTTGTGTCACTTAAAACAGGCAGCAAGTGGGACAGGACATCTCCACGCTGAGTCCCAGCATAAGCTATTCCTAAACCTGTAATAAAGGACCAGGCATTTAGTAACAATCAAACTAATTTTTTAGATAGATGTAAATTTTTCTAGTTTAAGTCCCCCTTTGCTTTTCATCTGTTGGAAGTTATAGAAATTTGGTAATCTATATATAAAAGAAAGTCGTGTTAGTTACACTATATATAAATCAAGAACGGCAGAACTGATTTAAAATTTGTAGGTAGGTAGCTTAGAGCCAGATGAAGGATATAGGTTTTTTAATTGAATACAAAAATGGAGGGTAATATCTTAAGTGTTTCTGTTTTTCCAGTTTAATGGACCCATGGATTACTGAGGGTTCATCGTTGGACCTGGTAGGTTGAGTACCGGGCAGTACGACGGCTGCCTGTTTCACTAGTTTTTAATACAAATAAATTTATTTGCTTACCTAAAACACTGCCTATTCTTAAGTTAGCACTGGAATGAAGGACATAGTCCGATAATAAAGCTAGTGCAGGATCACACTCATTTCGCACTCCGCAATTTACCAAGCCTAAGGCAAGTAATGCGCCAGCTTTTATATGTTCGTCAGCTGTGTAGAGATATTTGTCAATTGGTGTTAGACCACCATCTACATCCCATAAATGGATCATACCCAGAGATGCCGCCGCAGATAACATTCCTGTCATTAGAAAGTATATTTTAAAAATTGCCTTTAGTCTAATTTGTTTTTAAATTAGTGCATTGATGTAAGCCCTTGATTCGAAGCATCATTTTAATATGACATGTTCTGTATTAAAAATGAATTTAAACATTATCTAAAGTCTATTTTTTTTATATATATAGAAACGGTGGTTTTTTATATAGAAAACCGGTTCTCCACTCATTGGATATCCCTAGCACTTGCTCAGCTGCGGGTGCGTTGCCGGCGTTTAAGGGAAAGTTACACTCTTTTTTGAAGGTCCCCTAGTCGTATTGGTTGTGAAATATCTCTGCAGAAAGATGTTTCCACAGTTCCACAGAGTAATGGTGCGCGGCACAAAATGCTTTGAAAAACGATCAGTTGTGGAACGACAAATATCGAGGTGAGTGGAATAAAACTTTAATTGTGTTTTATTTGTATAACTAAAATTTACCATGATCTTTGTTCTTGTACATCCATTTATTACCATCTTCTGTGGTCACCAATTTATCCCTTCCAAAGCCTGCATTAACAAATGCATTGACAAATGTAGCTGACAGGTTTTGACGAGCTGAATCAACTGGATGATCAGCCAATAAAGATGGTCGAAGTGCAGAACCAGCTGATTCCAGCCAAGTTTTGTACACTTCTTCCGGCGTTTTTGGTTCCATAATATCCAGCTAAAAAGCACATGAATCTTTTATATTACTGTTTATAACCTCTGTATCACAATAAATTTTAACATCACTAATCTCTAAATCATATAGAAATCTAGCTTAATTCAATGGATGCACTACTTTTACCACATTACCTCTCTTCCCAAACTCAAAAAGTGATCGTTAATGTGAGCATTCAGCAGAATTGTTTTTAAGTCTTCATCAGCTAAATCTAGGGGTACATATTGACGAGCAAGCATATAGCATAATTGTTTTTTCACCAACCTGAAAAAAATACATTTAAAATAAAGCATTCTTCAAAAACAATTTCCAAGAAAGTAATAAAAAATATGTTTACTTTTCTTAATTAAAAAACATTAATCTTATTAGTGACTTATTTTTATGACTACTTACATATCATTACAGGCATTTAAAACTTCCTCACATTTAACCTTATCATGCAATTGCATTGCAACAAGTAGGGCTCTAGGGTATTCTCCAAACTTGAGATAAGTCTCCAGTACTCCTTGAAGTATTTGTGTCGACTCTGGTTCAACCACATAACTGGCGCATCTATGTTTTTTAAAATAAAAGATATCATTTCACTTATATTATGCATTCAATGATATTTATAATAATTGAAATATTAGATAACCGAATAATTTATTAGTATAATTTCTTAGATTTAAAAAATGTGTGCAAATATTTACATCATTTTAGAAACTAAAACTACTATTTCTACTGATGTAGTTGCCCTTACCCTATTAAATACAAGCAGACTCGGGGATAGTTGCTCTGATCCATGTGTTGTGTAAGTAAATCTAAACAATCAATTTCCATAAGTAGATCACATGCTTGTATTTCAGCAGAGTGTTGCATATCAAACGCAATGATATCACGGACCAATGGAAGCAAGGTATCCATGTTTTCTACATTCCATTCTTCTGAAATTTCTCCTTCCAGTTGCCTATTTAAATAATATACATATTTATACATATACTACAATGGGAAAATTTTGTATAAAATATTAACTATCTAGATAGTTTATAATTTTTCTGTCCTCTTTAAAATTCAGTGACACTTACCTAACATATTCATGCCCCCATTCTCCAACATTGGCCAATGTACCCAGCAAACAATATTTAAGACATTCCCTCTTCTCTGCCACATCCTAAAGATGATTAGGTTAAACTTAATTTGAATACATATAACACATATATATTAAATTATATATTTTTACCATGAGAAAATAGTCGTATTTGAATAATACTTACAATAGTAGCACTGATACCCATGGCCAAAACTGATACAACATCAGCACAGAATTTTTTAGTTTTAGGATCCTTAATTTTTTCATATACTTCTTTTAGTGCTGGATAATGTTCTCTCAAGAATTTTAAGGGTTTAGGTACCGATGTCATTGAGGTTGTGGATGTTCTTATAAGATTGCTTAGCATTTGCAAAGAAGGAAAGTATAATTCAACTTCATTTCCCTACAAAACAACATATTTATAATACCCATATAAAAATAAATAATAACGGTATGCATGATGATAGTTAACTAACACATACCAAAAGTTTTTCTACCAACATATTGAGTTCTTCTTGTAGACGTTTGTCTTCTTCTGACTGTAAAAAAGGCCTTTTAAATAAACATGGAAATTAAATTAAAGCATAAATGACACTGATGAAAAATATATTCACCAAATCATCATTAGGTGCAGTTACAGCTTCTGTCTTTTCTTTCTTCGCCTCTTCTTGTTTATTTTTAATAGTCATTTTGATGATATACTTTCAAATAAAAGTTAAAATTATTATTTATTTGTAGTTTACCGAAATTCTAAATCACAAAGCCCAAATCCAAATCGTGAGTATCGTTATTTTGACAAGTCACCACCACAGAATACTTATCACCACACACTTTCAGCTCGCATTTCATAGACTGCACAAAAGACAGATAAGAAAATTGTTGCTTGCAAAAACCAATTTTACATGGAAGCCAGATGGCTTCATAGAAATCTCTGAAGACCTAAACAGTTTCATTGGATAAAGGGCATATTAATTAATTATATCAAATGTGGGTTATTATGAATGTAATATTTATATTAAATTTACACATTTAAACCGTTGTACTTTATTATATTGGCGCCATCGCAAAAAGCGCATTATGTTTTATATTATTATCTGAATATACATATTATTCTTTCAACTATTTATGTGTAACTAAGTTTTACATACATAAAAATATAGTACCAAGCGGAAGGCGTTCAGTAATGTAGACAATTGTAGAAGTTACTTATAATTCTCTATAAATCAAAAAGAATATTCTCACCATTTAACTTGGATAAAATGAAAACATAATGGACATATGTTCAGCCACAATTTCATAGTGGTTATAAAGTTCTTAAATTTAATTAGAAACATTCGTAGCTAAAAGGCGTTCATATTTTCAATAGTTTATTTTTATAATGTGTTGTAATGTTGTATTAATTATAGATCTTAATAACATTCCTTAATATTTATCTATTTAAATAAACAAAAAAGAAGCGAACATAATAATTTATTGTGTAGCACTCTGTTAACGTTGTACCATCCTCACTGTTTGTCGTCACAGCGCAAAGTAACAAAAAGACTCCTGCCTGTTTTCCTGTTAATTTACACGAAAACAGTGAAGTTTAAGTCATACACTCCAAGTATACTCATTAAACCATTAAACTCATCAAGAATGTATAGCGCGCCTCCGCACTACGACCAGTTTAAGTAGATAATAATTGCTATAATTTATGTATTTGCAACGAATCATGAATTTACAATTATTGCGAAAGGTTTAACACAAAAAAAATACAATTAAGTAATAGTATCTATAGATATCATATAAGTGCGTATATTAGTTTACACCTAATTTAAAAAAACAAATTGAAAATTGACTGAGATGTTTGTTATATTAAAATGCATTAAAGAGTGAATTCATTCCATTGAAAAAAACTTGATGCTTGACGTCATTAAGAATTCTGTGCTGCATAATTCAACGACCCGCAATTCTTATGTATTTATACAAAAGACAGTTAGCTGCGAGCACCGCGTCGTTTGTGGAGCAAAAATTTGTTTATGTTTTATGCCTTTATACCTACACTCAGGTCTTTAGTTACAAGTTATCTCTACATACTGAAACCCGTCTCCAATATCATAAAATATATCATTTTGTTAAACCTAACAAAGCTAACGGCTTTACTAAAACTTTCCAAATTATATTTTATAGTTGAAAATAGGTATTTCTAGTGCACTGGGAACTTATTTAAGATGAAGCAAATAATAAAAATATTAGGAAAAAAGTGCTTGCCGTTTCTGAGAGGCTACGATATAATAAATCATACCAGAAAAAAGACAGAAGTATCAATCCCACGGCCAAAATCTTTACCTTTAATTGGCACAAAAATAGATCAAATAAAAGGTGGACTAGGCACAAGGTTTGTAATATAATTGTTTATTTTTTTTATATTGAGAAACGAGTTGTGTAGTGTGGTAATATTAAGATACCCACTCTAACAATTATGCTTTCCTAAAATACATGATTTATTCTGAATAGGTAAATAGATTTTAAATATTTCTAGGAAATTTCATAATTTTTTCTATTATTTCTATACTTCACTCGTGACGCGTATTTATAAGAACTCTTGTAAGACCGCTCGAACTAGATTTTTTCGTGCGACATTTTAAATTTTGCAATAGGTAATGTCGCAGATATTTTATTTGATAATACTATGAAGTAAAATATTATATATTATCTATACACTAAAAATATTATGTTCATTGCAATAGAATTCCCATTACTTTATTCTATATGACTATTTAATTTTATTTTGAAAATCTAAAAAGCGATGAAAGACAGTTATAAGTATTTACATATATCTAAAGCAAAAAATCGCAATATCAAATAAATATTTTTTTCATAAATCTAACGAAAATTATTCGATGATTTGAAAAGCAATGACAAATTTATTCGTGATTCGTGCGAATAGATCGAAGTGGAGACTTTTTTATAGGTAAGTATAAACTGCAAATTCTTATATTTTTAGGCTTCACGAATTTATTGATTCTCGACACCAAGTTTTGGGTAAAATATTTATAGAAAAACTTGGAAATGAAGATTTAGTATTTATTAGTGATGCTGAACTCATACGAAATTTGTTTATTAACCTCGAAGGGAAATATCCGAAACATATTCTACCAGAACCTTGGCTTTTATATGAAAAATGTTATGGCCAAAAAAGAGGTTTACTTTTTATGGATAACGAAGAATGGTGGCAAAATCGCCGAATTATGAATAAACTTCTACTTAAATATGATGCTGATATTTGGATAACGACATCTGTAAGAAAAACAATAACCAAGTTTATTAATGACTGGAAGGAAAAATCAAAAGACGAGCTTGTTATAAATGATGCTTCTTCAGAATTTTATAGACTTTCTACTAAAGGTACCTTATTTATTTAAGTTCTTAATATTAAAATTTAATTTTAATTAAATTTAATTTCAGAATACGTGATATCTATAATATGTACATTTGTTTTATTGTTTCAGTTATCATTCAAATTTTGATTGGAACCACAACGCCTCCTAAAGGAAAACATTACGAAGAATTATTAAATACGTACATTGAGTCAGTAAAGAAAATTTTTCAAACGACGACCAAACTTTATGGTATTCCTGTAAAGTGGTGTCAACGTTTTAACTTAAAAGTGTGGCAAGATTTTAAAGAATGTGTAGATTTATCAATGATGTTAGGTAAAAATATTATAAATTAAATATATAATATATATAAATCGTATAAAACTCATTTAATACAAAACACGATAATTTTTCAGGGAATAAAATTCTTAATGAAGTTTTGTTGATTAATAACACAAATGGTCTAATAAAAAAGTTAAGTGACGCCAAGATGGACGAGCAAACGATTTCGAGAATAATTATAGATTTTATTCTTGCAGCCGGAGACACGGTACATGGAATATATATTTATCACACACACACAATAAGATTTGAATAATAAAATTGAGTTTACGAATAAATTTTATATTTCCATTTTAGACAGCTTATACATCGTTATGGATTTTTTATTTACTCTCTCAGAATAAGGACGAAATTATCGAAATACGGTCAAAAAAACAGACGTATATTCCATTTGTTATAAAAGAAGCGATGAGATTATATCCTGTAGCTCCATTTTTAACGCGAATACTACCACAGGATAGTGTTTTGGGTGATTATTCCGTCCAGAAAGGGGTAAGTTTTAAAAGGCATAATAATTAACTTATTAACTTATAAGATTTATTTTTAATTTTACTTTATGGGCTGGTGCACAGTTTTGCCTCTTCTAACATTAATAATATTGAAATTCCAATAAATAAATATTGTTTTTCGACGAATCCTTCCAGTACCCATCTAGCTTAAGACACGGGCATCTCGGGACTTGTAAGTTGTAACCCCAACTACGGGTGACAAATACATACTCTCCATATCGATCCAGACTCATCAGTTTAAAAACCTTAGCTTTGTAAATGTTATTCAAATATCGAAAAGAGTTGCCGCTTATGTGCGTCTCCCAAGTTTCAGAGATTATGTAAACATATCATAATATATTTGATCCATGGCTTAGCACACTTAGGAAAAGGGCGTTGTGTACTCATACGTATCCAATCTGTATCTGTGATTTTTACACATTTAGACCCAGAACTCACGACGCGATTATCTCCCGCGCCCGATGCGGTAGCGGGCCCGCATTCTCTGTAGATAAAACGCAGATATGCATGTAAAAAATGAGTTTCATGACGTGGTTTGCGACTGCAGAGTCTGCGTCATTTAAATTTTAAACGTATGCGCGCTTTTTGGTATTTGTATGTAAACATATGTTTACGGGGCATCACTGATACGCATTGGATACAGATGATTATATAAATGCACTAAGTCGCTATTGTAAACTGTCATTAGTGAAGATTCAACTTGAGCTTTAACTTTAGAAACCATTTGAAATTTGAGAATGAAATTTTTAACTAAACTTACTTTTTATTTATTATTCTAACTAAATATTTTTCTAACATGGGAAGTCAAATTATTTTGAGAAAAGTATTATGCTTTAGTAGACCAAGTTATCGGTTTTATAGTGGGTTTATTACTTTAGGATCAGATAATCTTGACGGGTCCATATTACTGAGCAATAGTTATAACCTAAACATTGGTTTAGCAAAACATAAAAGGTATTTATCACTAGAACCTATTATTAAATGGCAACAAGAAGCTTACATGAATATATCCAGTAGTAGTCTTGTCAACGTTATGCAAGATGGGTTGCTTAATTTTCATGAAGCTACAGGATTAACCTGGGGATCTACAATTGTATCTTCAACTATATTGATAAGAGCATTTACGACTCTTCCCTTGTCAATTTATCAAAATTATGTCCTTGCAAAAGTAGAAAACATAAGCTTGGAGCTTAAAGACTTAGTTAATGAATTGAAAAAAGAGACAGCCATGGCAAGAAAACTTTATAATTTGAGTGATAAACAGACAGTGATTTTATATAAAAGGTCCCTTAAAAAGCAGTGGAGAAAATTAATAGAAAGAGATAATTGTCATCCATTGAAAGCTACAATAGTTATTTGGTTTCAAATACCCCTCTGGGTTTGCATGTCTTTTGCAATAAGAAATTTAATTAACATGTATCCCCCAAACCCTTCTGCAGTAATTACTTTTATGGAATTATCTACAGGTGGCTTAGGTTGGATACCCAATTTAACAGAACCTGATCATTCTTACATTTTGCCAGTTGTATTTGGTTTAACAAATTTGGCCATTATAGAGATACAGAGAATGTCAAAGTTGAGACAGCCATCAAGATTATACAATGTATTTACCAATCTCTTCAGAGGATTCTCTTTAGTTATGATACCAGTGGCAGCACATGTACCTTCTTGTCTTTGCTTGTATTGGGTTACATCGAGTACCTTTGGACTGATCCAAAATTTGTGTCTTCTGTCTCCATCATTAAGAAGAAAATTAAGAATTCCTTTAGTACCTAGTGAACTAGAAGATCCTTACAGACATATGAAACAAGAAATCAGTTTTAAGTTAAAAAATATTGTTCCTAAAAACTCATAGTATATTTTAAGAAATAAAGTGATTAAACATTTCTATCTAAAAACTGTGTTAATATAATACAATTTCAGACAACAATTGTTGCTTCAACATACACGGCAAGCAGAAATGAACAATATTTCAGTGAACCTGAACAATTTCTACCTTTCCGTTGGGATAGATCAGATGAGAGAAAAGAAAACTTAAAGAATCATGTCCCCTTTGCATCTTTACCTTTTGCTCTTGGTATTCGTTCTTGTATAGGAAGAAAAATTGCTATGACTCTTCTAACAGAGCTTGTGTGGCAGGTAAATTATAAAATTCAGTCATTATTTAATTTCCTTAAAATAAACATTAATTGTACTACAGCGGATAGTTTTTTTATTAGGATTTATGTGTATAACTCACATAGTATAGTCACCTAGTAGTATCTCCATACATGAAAATTTTCTTTCTTAGTATCTCCTTTAAGTGCTTTATCCTCTTTTAGATTTAAATCATGACAAAATACTACAGTTATTGTATTTCATTCAATTGTTTATTGCAGGTAGTGGATAATTTTGACTTCAAATGTACAAATAGTGAAATTATAAAGCCAATCACTTCACAGGCTTTAATTCCAAACAAAAATATTGAACTTATTTTAAAAATAAGACAATAGGAATAGTACTATAAGTTTTATTTTACAAATTTTAAATATTTAACAATAAGAATTAAAAATTATATTGTTCAATATTTATATATTAATTATGAAGAATAGTTATATAATATAATTAATATTTATTTAATCAATAATTGCCTTTGTATCATTGATTTGACATCTTCCAGCCACTGGTCTTTGTAGTTTAAGTCTAGAATGTTTTTAACACACGTATGTCTACGTTCCTCATTCATATTCCCTGTTAACAAGTATGCTAAAGCTTCTACACAGAGGAAACCAACTCCATCATGTAAGGACCAAACGTAAACTCTATCCACACTTTCTGGAGTTAACTGAAACTGTATGATAGCACTACATAGTAGCGTTTTTATTCTCTCAAACAAAAATCTATCAGCCAGCAGAAGTACTTCCAAATTTGTAGCTAAATTCTCACAAAGAGGAAATATTTTAATATCAGATTTCATATTATTTAATCCACAATGTAATAATGTTAGCAGATACTCGAGAGCTTCCTTAGATACCTTTTTAAGAGTAACAACTTTTTCTGATGATTCTTTGAAAGATCCTTGGAGCATTACATTGAAAACTTCTGAATGTTGGCATAAAAAGTTTTTATTAGCTTTAACTGTTGATTGATCATCTAATATGAATATCACAATATCTTCCTGAGAAAGATTGTCTAAGATTGGGTCATAACTTATTGGAACATTATCTTTGTAGCGATTTTCCAACAATTTAGGATCTCTTATGTGGAGATTAGTGGCTAATTTAGCTAATGCGGTGACACAATGTTGTATATCTTGTGTTGAATTTTCAGATAGTATAGAAAATAGAATATCTAGTGCATCACAGTCCAGAAAATACTTTTTTAAAATTTTCTCTGATCTGAAAATTTATACTAATGTAAAATGAAATTAGTGAAAATAATTTGTCAATTTAAAATACAAACCTTATAATATATGGTAATGTTAGAGCTAAGGTCTGCTTTATATCTGGAGCACCCTTTAATAAATGGTAACTTATTTCTCCAATACCATGACTTGATTCTGCCACAATTGTAACTTGATCCAATAGTTTAGAACTTAATTTTAGAAGCTGAAACAATAAATTATGATTTAAAACGATTATATGTAAAATCAAATCTAATTAATATTTCGACTATAATATGAAGTAGGTTTAGCTATGTATGTATAACATTCTTAATCTTACTTGTTTACACTGACGACATTCGGAAGATGGATGTTTTGAATTTACAGACATTTTATGTAATCTTATCACGAATCTATGCTTAAGTATGCTTATTAGACATAAAGAATCACTGTAACAAAAACGATGTCATTTAACACTGAATATATATGTATAAGGATTTTAAAAAAAGTTTTAATGATCTAGTTAGAAATGTTACAAAAATAAATTATATTGACAGATGTTTTCTTCTTTTTAACTTAAGTGCTATCCAAGTTATGTTGTTAGAAACAAAAATAAAAAGTAGTCTATATGTTTTTTAACGAATGGTACGAAAATTATTACAAAGGGCAAAAAATGATAAACCATTTTATATACAATAAAGGGTACTGTTAGGCCTTGGAAAATATATATACTCGTATATATGTAGTAACATTAAATAAGTTTTTTGTCAAGCGAATTCCGTGAAGTCTTGTTGTGATAGAACGCGGAGTGTCGGGGTAGTGGGAAGCCTCGAATGCATTCCTTTTGTTCCGCTTTGTAGGTGATTCGTCTACTCCGAAACTGTCTGTTTGCTTAATTTATATGGATTATTAATTCTAAAAGTATTAAATCATGTATTGACTAAATCTTTTTACTATGAATCCTCAAATGCGAAGTTCTCATAGCGGCGAGAATTACTTAAAAATCTCTGACGGCTCATATATTTCTTACTTAAAACTACATACATCATACCTAAGTACTCTAGCTATAATTCTCGCAGCTCTGCCTGTAGGACGCTTACACCTCTCTACATAGTCCATGAGGGCATTCATACAGTCGCGACCAGTCAATAGGTCTAAACTAGGTGTCGTATCTTCTCGACTCTCGTTGCTATTGCTTACGCCATGGGATACACGATACAGCAGTACTAGTATACACATTATACCCGAAGTTTTACTTATGGTAATTTTCTTATCAACTTCTGAAAAAGAAATACTTTTTACAAACTGATATAATCAAAATTTACGTTGAGAATCAATTCATATATGAGACCTATAGAATCAAAGGCAGCTAAATCAAAAATGTCAAATATTCAGGAGGCTAAAAAAGTCGATAACTTTATTGAGGTATCATTATATGTCATAACATAAAAAAGTCATAAAAACATATATATCATTAACATTATATATTTTAGATCAATTTGTCAAGAAATTTAACTATGATTATATATGTAAAATTTTGACGTTCTTAATTAATTTTAACAGGTATTTAAGAACTCAAATTTAATTTAAAATGAATCTTTTATCAGTTTTCACAAAAGAAAAATTTTGCGCTGGTTTTGTTTTAAAAACATTTGCATTTGATAGTTAGATAATAGATTCATATTTTCTATTCGAAGGTGATCAGTAATATATTTAAGACGTACATATATATAAATATATTAAGTCTAGCTGCTTGTACCTCCATTTGGTGTCTCATTATTGCTCTCTTCATCTTCCATTATAAGTTCCTCCAATTCATGTGCTATTTGGACGGGATCTATACCTGATTTAACAGCGATACAACCCTCCCCGTCTTCTTCGCTATCACTGCACACGGGAGAATAGCGACCTGACACTTCTGAATCTGAACTATCTACAACATTTTGTTGAAGTAAATTTTATCACCTACACAGTGCAGTAGGCACAGGCAAACTGCCTTGTTCAACATACTATGTATTACTCCCTCTATGAATAGTGTGGCAATTAGCTTTAACCTTTTTTTCAATTCTATAGCGGACAACAGAGCATCTGGGTCTCCTATAAGAAAACACCGAGGCTTATGAACAACCGCGCCATAGTCCGCGTATGGGTTGTGTTTTGCTGTCTTTTTATACCGCTTAAGCAGTACTTTTAACGGCCTTTGATATCCTCACTCAATCTGCGAAACACAGTACAAGTACTGTTTCACGCCGAGTATTCTATGATTGTCCTAAGATTCAGTAAAAAATGTGAAATAAGACATATCTTTTAATATTTCAAAATACTAATACTAACTATCTTCGACGCTAAGGGGAGAAGCCGGACCAGAACTGCCTGGACTCCATGAAAAGTCCAACGCATATGGTGAAGGAGATGCATCAGTACTACTTGAAGCTGGACTCCAATCACATCCACCTCTTTTATTATACTCTGGACTTGTCCCAGACCAATTCCCATCAGAGTATGGAGACAATGGAGATAAATCTGTTCTTTCAGGTGAATTTATTTGAGAAAATTGTGAAGACGTAGCTTCGGGACTTTTGGGTTCCCAATAAACCCCAGCCGACCAATCTTTGGATGCCATTTTTATTAATTTTGGCCTCTGCAAAATTATAAAACATCTTATTTATAAAACAACAATCAGCGATACAGTAGAAATACCGTTTCAAGTATAACTACCATTTCACGAGAGTATTCTGTGAGCTCGTGGTATCACAGCGGACGAGCCAGCCAATTTGTGCGTCAGTATATGCTTCAGCATGACTCTCCCACCGGTGCGACAGTATTAAAATACTCGCCCGGCCACTGTCAAGCCCTTCCAGAAACCGAATAAATTATTAAATAATTGTCCGGACCGGGATTC
>DWCF01004341.1:0-16754 GCA_018230265.1 Delias oraia
TGACGATAATACAGTGAAATTATTCCTGCTTTTTACTTATTTGTGCTTAATAAATACGAAAGTTTGTTCCGATGGATTTTTTATTCCTTCACGTGAAAATGCAGAACGTATCTTAGTCAGACTTTGTATAATCAGAATAAGACAGATTACAGTTTGTAATTGTATTGTATACATGACAATATTTAATAGAAACATGTAAGTCAGACTCGGTGGGTAGTGTAGCGGGCAGAATTACGTTTGCCGAGTCTACTAGTATAATATAAATAACGGCGCGAGGATGCCTCAGAAGTGCTCTGGATGAGTATGACGTCAACATAGTTGACATCACGACTATTGTTTCCTTGCTAGTGATTCTTCATTGAAAGAAAACACCAAAGTTGCCATCTTTGTTTACTTGGTACAGCGTACCGGCCTCCCCAACAGGTCTTCATTTATAGCGGCTCAAGCTAGGCTGACTTGTAGCCGGCCAAGACGGAATAATTATAGTCATCGTTGTTTCTGGTTTCACAGCAATGACGTAGTTATTTGAAAGTTGCTTTTGCGCCGATATATACAGTAAAAGTTATAATAGTTTTGAATTCCATTCATTACCAGCTGTACTGAATATAATTATTATTAGTAACATTTTTAATACAATTTGTAAGGATTAACACTAACCTGCAAACTTTGACTCAGCTGGCTGGCGTCGGAGCTGACACTCATACGCCTGAGATCAGAAGACTTTTGTCGCGCTCGAAAATGACGAGGCTGGAAATAAAAGTAAATTTTTATGAAGTATACATCAAATATTATACATATCGGCGCGACCAGTAATAAATATGAGTCACTTGCACCTGCGTTCGAGCTGGGACTCGCTGTGAAACCAGGAATAACGATAACTATAAATACTATTTATCTTTAGCCATCTATAAGTCAGTATAGCTTGAGCCGTTAAAGACCTTTTAGGGAAGTCGTTACGCTATATTACGAATAAACAAAGATGGAAGAACTTGTGTGCTTTTCTTTCAAAGCTGAATTACCATCAAGAACACAATAATAATGACTGACGTTATACTTATCAAAAATACTTCTGAGGCCCCCGCGCCGTTATACATCATGTACTGTCGAATTTTGTTTTTTTCATTATTAGTATCTAGACTAAAAATGAAAATATTACAGAAATTCTATAATCGTTAACTACTACGCTAATAATATTTTAATTTGATATCTTCAAAGAGAGCTGAAAAACTCTTTTCGAGTGGAATGAATGATTAATGTAATAAAATATCAAAATAAATCTTCATAGTAGCAACCATACCTTGTAATCATGATTAAGCCCCATAGTGGTACACGTGGGACACTCCCAAGAATTAGGCAGGTCTTCATTCAGTTGACCTCCGGGGGGAACACAACCCTCGTGCACTATACTGTAGCAAACTGAACACTCGCGTAGCAATGATGGATCGTTTCGACCTAAAAAATAAACAAAAGTAATGTATCGACTGAATTCAACACAGAAAATATGGGTTATTCTAAAATAAATAAAGAAAAACTTATAATTTTTTTGTAATTATATTGCCCTCAATGAAAATGCATAAAATGCGCTCCTGAATAAAAAAAAAACAATAGATTGCTCTTAAATTAACGTGATCTACTGAATAGTTACCAGAATTTCCTTTAGCCTGCGGAGCGACTGGCGTCTGCATCCATCCGTCTAAATGACATACCGCACAGGATGCTGTTACTGGTAACATTGGCTGAAATTTTAAAGTAAAATTATTAATTGCTGTAAGATTGCTA
The DNA here is from genome assembly GCA_018230265.1 of Delias oraia. Lineage (NCBI taxonomy): Eukaryota > Metazoa > Arthropoda > Insecta > Lepidoptera > Pieridae > Delias > Delias oraia. Next base: position 1,780 of record DWCF01004341.1, read on the forward strand.
AAACATCCAAGATTTATAATGGATTTGTCACTAATTATTTCTTTAAAGATTACATTAAATATATAATATTTACAAAATTAATAATACATATATATTAACTTAGGTTTTTATATAGTTTAGCGGACAACGGAGCAGGTGGGTCTCCTGTATGGTTAGAGAACACCGCCGCCCATGGACAACCGAGACACAATCCGTGTATTGATTGTTTTGCCGGTTTTTAACGCCACTTAATCGGAATTTTTAAGGGCCTTCGATATCCTCACTCACTCTACGAAACACAGTACAAGTACCGTTTCAAGTTGAGTATTCTGAGAGTCCGTGGTATCACTTCGGACGAGCCGGCCCAATTTGTGCGTCAGCTTATGCTTCAGAATGGCTCTTCCACGGGAGAGCCATGCTGGTTGCTAATAACAGTTTCGTCACCTGTAAACATTGCCGCATAACACACGTTTGCTTGGCTCTGCCCAATCCACCGAATTTGACCATGTCCTGACAAAACACACATTCGCCGCAATCTGTACGCTGACAAGCTTCGCACTTCTTACATCTGAAATATTGGTAATGTAAAAATTAAAAAAATATAATTTTTTTATACTTAAATGAAAATAAACTCCATGTAAGCTTTTAAACTAGATGTGTATTTCTACTAGTTTTAATATAAGTCGAGTAATTTAATTAGTTGTAATAATATCTAAAATGTACCTAGTTCGTCTTCGTCTGGGAGCATTGTTTGCGTGTTCAGGGCGAGGCCTGGCTGGACTACCACGGTGACCGCCGCGCCCCCTACCACCTCCCCACTGACGAATTCTCTCACCAACAGCGTCTTCTGGACCTGAAATACAAAACCAACAGTTACTTTTAAGCTAAATTGAACAAATTTATTTAATTGATAAATGCTTTGCACGCCTGAGTTTATAACGTCCTCGTCGCCATTATAATATATTCCCAAACTGGTATTGGAAGGTAGTTAGCTCGAGAATTTATTCCTACTGACCCCCACACTGTACATGTCAACAGCTGTCTCATACTTTCTTAATATACCTACATCACAGGAATGTCATGATCTAATATATAATAAAAGCAAAAAATATATACTGATAAACAAGAAAGATATAAAATCAAAACTGACATGATTATTTTTTTTTCCAAAAAATATCCATTGCTAAGAAAGCAGCCTTATAAAACAACGTCTTCATACGTAATGATTAAAAAATATAAATTAAGATAGGAAATATACTATTCACCCTTTAAAATAGGCTGTCCAGTAATCGCAAGTTGTTGCTTATCGTGACGATGTTGTTCTACCAACGTCCGCACATCCCTCACTAACGCTATTGGATCACTTAGCAATTCCGGGACTGATTTACGGGCTGCCGGCAACTGGTGTAGGTATAATACTATTGCCTAAAAATACATAATAGTATAAGTACAATTGAGCCTTAAGTACGGGAGCTAGCAACGTCGGGAAAGCAAGCAGCAGGAAAAACAGCCCATCTGGCTGTTGGTAGGGTTGGAATGTGGATGAAACACAATCATATTGCAAAAAAACAGACACTTAAAATGTCTGAAAATTATGAATGATTTAATGGCAATAATGCATTTATGTTGCAAAAGGTTCAATAAAAATAATGAAAAAAAAAGAATCGTTTTAAAATACTTTAAAAAAAATATATTTTACCTGTATTATAACGAAGCACAGTAATGAAAGCAAACAATAAAAACAGCCAGACCGGCCGTGTTACGTACAGATTAGTGAGAGGGATAACATATGTAAAAACTGGCCGACCTGAAATGCTTGTTTTCCCGACGTTGCTAGCTCCCGTACCAACATGACAAAATTAGGATTCTTAAATGGGTCGAGCTATTTGCGGAGAATTCGATAAGGGTCGTGTACGTATTACGTTTTACTCTAAGTATAATCAATTTAACTTCATTTTAATTAAAATATTGTATATATTTCGGTACTAGATAAGCAAAAATCACTTGATCCCGGGGTAATCTTATTACCTTGAGACCATGAAGCTCATTCTGAGTAAGATTTATATGATCTTTAGGCGGCGTGGGCGGCGGATGTTGTCCCTCCGGCGCAAGATGCGACCGACCCAACAGTGCGGAAACGTATCGATCCAGAACATACCACAGCATTTCCGTAAAGAATGGGTACCGGAATTTTTGTGGCACCTGAAATGACACATTTTTCTTTATAATAAATGATTAGCTATCTCCATGGCGAAGTGGATTACGCACATGTGTGCTATGTAGATCCTGGATTCAAATCTAGAGGCTATCTGTAAAATCTAACACAGCACCTTATCAAAAGTCAGTAATTGTTTGTAATGCACACAGTACACACTATGCCTGCCCTGCTTCTTACACAAACTCATCGCTTAACTTAGCCATGAGTCATTCAGTACATACAGTAGAAAATGTGTACACTGTAAAACAAAGTAATATAACATCATCTTTTTGGTATTATTTAATCAAAATAGAAAATAACCTAGCTTTAATTTAAGCAGAATACTTTTTTTATTTACTTCTTTTTGCTTAACAATATACCTTAGTGACGTCTTCAACTTGCGCAATCTTCAGCTGCTTTTCTATACCAAACTGGTGAAGAAAGTTACCGCCAAAGACAAGAGAATCACTTGGTGTGTATACAGCATGCATCCAACCCGTTGGGATGAAAAATGTGTGCCCCGCTTGTAACTGCAATGAGTAAGAAATTATATTATAGATTTTAGGGAAAGGAGGAAGGATGTAAAGAAATAGTATCCTTACTGAGCCTTTTTATCAATACAAGTTAACTGAGTATTTTTTTATATAAGATTATAGTTCTGCTAATAATGTAAGAAAGATATCATATAAAAGAATGAACAATTCTTCTGTTACAATATATACAATTTCAATGTACTAATAATATTATATATAAAAATAAGAATTAAGACATACATGAACTCTTATACATTTCTCCACAGTGTCACCAAAGAAAACGTCAGACTGTTTCCCAGACAAAACCCATTTTTCATACAAATGGAGATTCCGTTCCGTTGGTGGGATCAGCCAGAATACCTTTGCACCTGTGAATTATAAAGTAAATTAATGTAATTACAAATTCGCTAAAAAGCGAACCTAAAATATGAACGGCAAGGAAATAAGATATATCTAACCATGCTTAGACAAACTACAACTGTCAGCTAATAAACAAATGTATAACTGAAATAATTAAAAGAACCACTGCAATTACATTATTAGCCATTCTATTGAGAATTTCAGAAATTATTTCAATGCGTTTTTACAAGTTCTTACCTCGCAAAATGTGATACCACACTGACGTTCCACCAAAATCAATGTGAAAGTCAGTATAGCAGCCTTTGACAGACATCAAACAGTACTTCTGCACTTTGGGATACATCATCTCGTCTAAGGCGTTTGTTGACTCAGTCTGAAAGAATAATAAACTAGTAAGTTTTATTTACTAGTTAGTAGTAAACAGGAATATTTCATTTTTATTTGTAACAGAAACCACTGTAATCGCAAAGACGAAGCCATAAAATATACAAGTTTCATGGAATCAAATCTGACATTATTGATAGGATAGATGCGTTTTTCTTAGAAAACTTTTTAAACAATAAGACTGTCATAAAATGGGTTAACAAATAGCAATATATGACCAATGACCTATAACCTAATGCCTCTACCTGTTGGTCCTTCAAATGTCTCGGCCACACAGTTTCGACCCAGTCAATAAGGCGGACTATACGCGGGGCCTGCACGTAGTTCTCAAGGCGTGTGTGTGAGAATTCTAAAGAAATCACGTTGAGAAGCCTCTCTTTGTTCGGATCGTCATAGTAACGCTGCCAATCCTGAAATATTTATATGAGAGCTGTGTAAGCGGATATATCGTCAGATAACATATGACTAAAGCACATGACATGTAGAAATTTCGTGTACTCTCTGGATCCAAGTATAAATGAATGTGTCTAGTTTGTCATTAGGAAAAAAACATGCGTATGCGCAGTTATAAAATAAGAGTTGATTTTAAAATAATTTTAAAATAAGATTTTAAAATAATAAGATTTTAAAGATTTTAAAATAAGAGTATTTTATTCTCGTACTAAGAACTAATGCATCCTTGCATTGTTTTTAAAAATCAAACAGTTATGTAATGATATATTTTTTAATGTCGTATTTGTAGTCAGATTATGATTTTTGGACTTTAAAATTAAAACTTAGGTACGTCATCAGTTTATATGAAAATATTTAGATATCATACCTTCATAGTCATTTCTATATTCTTCTGTGTATTTACATCCATCACATCTAATAGGCGTCGTGATCCAACGCACATGCGCACATCGTTAACAGTAAAATTGCTTGTCGGCACTCTGAGAACAAACGCCATACTGAGACCATGTCGCTTTTGCTGATATAAACTTCATTGTTTGGACGTCATAACGATTTATGACACAATGCTACTGAGATTAAAGCATAAAATGGAAAGCTAAAGAACTTGTACATTTCATTATTAATATAGGTTCTATGGTATCTAAATGTATATAGATTTGTAGGTTAGTGAATCTTATAACGCAGTAACAATAAGTTAAGTACATACATACAAAATTAAAAATCGACTGCACAATTTTTTTTCTCATTGATCTGAAAAAGTCATGGTCATGGTCATCATAGGTCAAGTAACCTACTAAAATTGCAAATGACTGAAACAGTAATGAAAAAGATGATGCCATCTAACCCTTTAGCTCTCAAACAACGCAATTCATTATCTTTTACATTTAATAACATATATTTCAATAGATATAACCTTTAGTAAGTATTTATTAAAACATACAAAGATTTTGGTATTTATGTCTTATTTATCTGCAACATTACTAGTTAAGTAAGTTTTATAATAATAGAATTAATGATAGTAAATGGAAATACTCTAATTTATTTCGCTCTACCATACAATATCTTTTATTTCAAACTTGCACACACGGCATAAAATATAAGTGTCATTCATTGAATAATTCACGGTTGAGGTAAGTTATATGATGCTAAAAGTGTAAGTAATGCATAGCTGTAATATTGATCACTTCATGACGATTTGTAAACGAGCAACGCTAGGGAACTGTTGTATGATATCGCAACTTCAGAAAGGTGCCAGGCATTTATTAGGAGATTCATATTTTAGGTTATTATTTTAATATCTGGGTAAAATTATCTAGTAAAAGGATTTGTTTTTTAAAATTTATGCGCATTGTTTCAATTTAATAGCTTCCGGTACCTGTAACTTTGTAATCGTGGATTTAAAAGCAGATATAAAGTAGAACATTTAAAAATTACCTTTTTATTTAGCAATGATAAAGTTGGTAACAGTATAGAATTTTGAATAGCTAATAAAATACCTAGCCACACAGAACTGTGACCCAATATTCCAAGTTCCTACGCCTTATCTAAGTGATAAAATTATTTTACAACTTTAAATATGATGAAAACGTTTATATTTTGTAGGAGAAATGAAGAGGGATGAATTTTAAATCTCTCTTGAATGTGCTGCATGTAACATTCGAGCAGGTTTTACAATAAATGTATATATAAATTTAAATAATGTATGCATTAATAAACGATCTATGTGCTTTATTGATTATTTTAAAGTACCGATCATATAAATGTCATTAGATATAAAAGACACTATGTAATTAATTTTCCCACAGCTTAGAAAACAATTTTTTTTTTAAATTCGTTAAAAAAGCAAAGTTAATTTAAATTAAATTTTATGTACTTGTCAAACAAGAAGTCTTATTAACCTAAGAAAACTAATCTCACTAGGTCAGATATGTTATTGGCACAATAGATATCTACTGTCATTTAAATATTAACAGAAAATTATACACATTACAAATATGCTTCTTCTTTCAAACAATCTAATACAGATAATGAATCTATTCCATGAGATTGTAATAAATCAAATAAAGTATATATTAATATTTTTGTTTCAAATCATTTAGAGACAGAATAGTATTGCACTTGGCAAGTGTTTAAATTTTATAGTGTTAGAACCCAAAAGTTTCTTGCAAAATTTTGCTGTTGATTCATTGAAACATCTTTGCTATTTTTAATGTTGCTTTATATTGTATCCATACATTACTATTTATTAATACATACCTTAGGCCTAAGCCTGTTTTATCTTTGAAGAGTAGCGGAGTGGTAAATCCATGCTTTTGCAGATATGTAATAGTAATATCTGACCCTTGCATCTCAGAAATAGCCCCTGAATGTTCAAATCTGGGGCTCTCTAGCTTATCAGCCAAAGAGAAACCCCGGCCTCCTTCGGCTTCATCATCCCCAAGGGCCCACTCGTCAGAATAAAGTTTTCGCTGCTTTCGTTCACGCTGTTGAAAATAACAACAATATAGGTTGCTCCGTTTTCCAGAGCTTTATGAGATAGTATATAGTGTTATAAGTCAATTCAAGTTTCACCTAGTTTCATTAAGGCGGTCCTTCGATTCGCGGCGAAGATGAAGGTCTCAGGAAAGCCGAGAGTGATTGTAAACCTCAAATTTAACGTATATAATACGACTCTTGTAAATAAAAATAAATTAAAACTTAGTTATATTAAAGGCGCGCATCTATTGTGAGCATGTACAATAATGTTATTATAGCTGGACCGGTTAAATAAAGTATGAATAAGGTTGTATAATAATATCTTTACTAGTAGAAAGACTTATGTATTGAATAAGTTCATGTTAACATTATTGGAATACAAAGCTACATTTAATAAGCAAGTAATTTATCCTAATGGAGTCATTAATAAGATTCATTTAATAATAATGCAATTGTCTGGTTTGATACTTTTCAAGACACTTGCTCACTAAAAATAGCCTTATCCTTATTTAACATCAAAACTGTTATGTATTAGGGAAAAATTATGTATTGAAATAAGAGGTAAATAAAAAACATTTAGCGATCTTAACTCTATAAAGTTATTTTTCACTGCTTAATAGCAAAGTATTAATTCAAGGGATAACTTATTACCATTAATATAGACATTAGTTTTTGCGCGATATGATATTATACAAGACCATACAGTCAAACAAATAATAATCGTAATTTTACTTCGTAGTTCGAACTCGACGTGTGGTCGAAGTACGACATGTAGAGCGCACGCCCCAGACCGCCTGCTAAATGTTATTAAAACGATAAAACGCCTTCGTCCCTTCAAATGCCTGTAAAATATGCTAAAATGAGGACGCCGATGCCGCTCATTGCATATAACTCATTGTCATTTTCTTCGCAGTGCCGCGATCTCATACTATTATAGATTTTGACATCTATCCGCATGCGCGAATGCATACGGCCGCCGCGTTTTGAACTCGTAACGTGATCGCAAAAAAGTCCATCAAACGACTCGCAACAAATTTAATCATTTCCAAATAATTTCAGATTGCGACATTAAACAAATCACTCTCATGACTTACAGAAATCGATACACAATGCAGCGGTGCACCATTTCGTGTTTACGTGATCCCAGATAAAGCCACCATGGCGTCACCCGGGACTAAATACGTAAAACTTAACAATATAAACTTACCAGCTGCCGAGGAACTTGTTTCTTATTATTCGGCAGTGTTTCCGACATGTTTATGTAAGCCAGAAACACTGCACCACAAAATAAACACTATTTTACGTAAATATTTTACACGGAGCACGAGAAAAAGTAACGCAATCCACCATTTGCCATACACGTCACTGCTGCCAACTATAAAATAAACGTACACTCTGGCATGTTGGTATTTCCTGCAGCGTTCGATTGGTTCATTTCAAAAGTAAAGTGAGCCGCGGGAAATTCAAAAACGCATTTGACAACAAAATTTTTGACGTTTGCAGTATCTAGGAACTAAACATACGGAAAGATAGATATCAAATATCACTATAAACTTGAAAGCATAATGAATTTCGGCGTTATTTTTTTTACATTTTTTTAGACCCTATAAAATTGAAATGCTTAACTTTGCAAGTAATATAATATTTTTACATACTAGTTATGTAGTTCATAGCTATTTAATTGTACATTTATTTCTGGTAGTTAAGTGGAAGATATGTTTATAAAGCAGAATTTTTAGCGTAATATCAATTTGATAAACAGATTCAAAAATTTAAGTAACAAATTGTATTGGTGACTACTTAAATAGCTGTACTTTTAATACGTATGTATTAATTTATTGTACGATTGTTTTAATATTGTCGCTTTATAAGCGCCTGCTAAAAAAAAAAATTTTTCTTCGGTTCAGCTATATTGCTCAATGATATTGCAACGTAAAATATATCAATACATATAATAATCTATTGTTTTTCTAAAACCATATTAAGCTTATTGTAGGTATTATTGATTTTAATATATATATATATATATATATATATGTAAATTAAGTTGTTTTAAACTATAGCTAAAAAGACAGAAATACTTTATTAAAAACATTATATTAACTTTATATTTGTATATAACTTAGTAAATCATTATTATTAAAATTTATTGTAAATTTGTAGATTATTATAGTTATAAAAGGTGGGTTTTTCATTAAGGTAAGAGGTAAGGTAATTATCAATAGAAGAAGTATTTCGGTTTTATAGACAATAATACAACATAAACTCGATTTTATTTTATTTTAGATAATAGATATGTACAATTTATATTAGTTACACACAATTTAAACATTTATTACAATAAGTCCTAACATTGCTAAAACCTACGAATACTTTACAAACTGTTTTATTTTCTAAATTTTAATAAATCTTAAATTAATTGAGTAATACTTGGACACTGGATCGTCTATAACGAATTCACTATCCGCTACTCCATTGTCCTCCATAAACGCCGTGTGGCGCTGCAGCCAATCTAAATACAACCGTAAATACCTATCGTCAGGTTCCAAATCGGTATGTCCTAAACACAACATTCTATACGCATCCTCGCCGTATTTCCCGATACCACATAAGTCGCTTGCCCGCCGCCATTTCGAAGACACAAACTGATAACTGAGTTTCCAAATTATTTCACCGCGTTTTCTTAAGCCTAGTTTTTCGAAAAATCTCTCTAAAGACGTCGGATTATCATTTAATACGTGGTAAGGAGTTTGATAGCTCTCAAAGAAGGTTTTCATAATTGGTCTAGCAATTTTCCCTGATGTTTTTCCAAGGAATATGGTAGCCACCAGCATCGCCCATGGATTTTGGGTGAATTCCTCTTCAATGATATAATGTGGCGAATGGGGCATGTCTCTCGGGGTTACGTTGAAAAAAGGGTCTATGTTTAATGGATCCGGTTCTTGTATTGTAAGTTGAGATAAGCTGATATAACTTGTCTCTGACTCTTTTGAATTCTGACTGAGTTCCTGCGTATCCGAGTTATTTAAAGATGACGTATCTGATCTTGAACTCAAATCGAAAAATGTGCTGATATAGTTCAGATCGTTCACCATTTTCTGAAAAAAAAAACATTAACTTGATTATAACCAATTAAATTGTCGGCGCTCAAAAGTTAGTTTTATTTTTAAGGCGAGTTTTTGCAAAAATTCCAGCTATCATGCTGAATTTTGATTAATATATGTACACGTTATATTTTACCTGTTATACATCATTACATGTAACGTTAATCTAAAATATTTATCGTATATTATATTTATATTTAAATAGAAAGCCGAAAATATTGCTTAACTTAATTACCTTGATGATTTGAACGAAATCTCAAAAAAAAATCAATGTTTTATTACAAATAAATATATCTGTATAGAAGCAAATTTAGGGCTATTATTAAATTTCTTAATACTCTGAGTGTTAAAACGTACCAAAAACTGTTAACTGGGTATAATATAGTTTTTTAATTAAATTTCATTGAGTTTGGTTCAATGATGAACTTAACTGGTCTTAACTTTTTGTTAGTCTTCAACAGAAAATGCAAATAAGTTTAGGTTATTATGTACGTATAGGATTTTGCAATACACTGATGTATCTTTATTAACTACTAAAAACTAGATTGTATAATTCATTTAATAATATTTTTTCGTGACGGAAGCTTTAGTAATTCAACAACAAATCACTTGGCATGACACAATGGCACTTTTTCGGTTTTTTGTTTATATTAACATGTATGTTTGCGTTGGCGTAATGTTTGATGCTTGATTAGTAATCTTTTCATTATGTTTTATGAGTTTATGGAAATATTTATTCGGCAAATGAACATGAATTTTAGGATATTTGTTGATTGAAATGCATTTTAACAAAGTTAATGAAACTAAAATTAAATACACTTATCGTTGAAATGTTTTAATTTAATTTCCAGTCAAATTTACTAAAAAAATAACTATTAAAAAAACAAATAAAATTCTTAATTTAATTCACATTGGATGTGATTAAAGTTACAGACACCAGAAGCTCTTTTATGTTCTGTTAGGCCTTATTCCTGTTATACACAACACCATTACCATTACATTCTTTGAAATATGCATGTAAAATATTATTGGTACCATTTATAAGCAACATCACAAGCACCTTAGCATAAACCGCACATCATTTGTGTAATTGCACATATTTCCTACAACTTCAAGGTAGTTGAGATGGCCGGAAGTATTTCAAACTGTATTATGCCTCTGGCTTCTTGCTTTTCTGAGCCTAAATTAACTCCTTTACGAGTAGCATGGATGAAATTTTACTAGAGTTTTATTACAAATGTTGACAGTGTCACAATTCGAACAATTTACCGAACAGATATGTATAAAAATCCAACAATTTTATAAATAAAATCTGGAGAATACTCAGCACAGAAAATAATATAAAACATGGCTCGCTCGTTGTTGCAATATCGCCAAATATAGAATCTACCACTAAATATTACCACAATTGTCAAAATTAGAATAAGAGGAGATAACAATGGCCACAAAACACCCTCATAACTTTTGTTTACACTTAGGCCATATTTTTTTACAGATACCGATATTTTGTCTACCTGTTTACCCTAAACGAATGAAAGAATTGAGATGTCGTTTTAAAAGCTGAACGAGGAGATCCACAACAGACGAAAACCAAATCACTCTTCCACGCGATATTCTTTCGTATTTACATCATACATGTAAATCTGCATGTTATACGAACTAACTCCTAAAATTTATTTCGAGAAATATCGAATTACACCTTCACACGTACGGCGGAACGAATCCACAATACATACTTAGAGCCTTGTAAAACAAAGGCTATTTAAAGCGACTTGAAAAAAAAGTCCGTTTTATTGTAAGTATGACACGCAATTATGAATAATATTAAACTAATTCTGTAACTTAAGTCTTAGGTTGCTTATTTCATTGACAACATTCTCAAACTGCAGCAAAAAAGCTGTTCTTTTTGTTACAAATCTATAGAATATCTATCTACCTAGAACGTATTAGTAGAAAAACGGCCTTGGTGATTTTTCGTTTAGATTCATGCGTTTTTGATGCCTATAACGTAAAATATTCTAGTCTGTTCCTCCAAAAATTTCTATAAAAAATTGAACAAAAGTGCTGAAAATCCTATTCGTCGTTAGGATGACATTTATTTAAAACTTAAAATGACATTGTTTAAAACCATAAGACACAACCATAATAAACCGTGAAGAAATTTACACCAACGTATAGGAAATTTATGAGTTTTAATAGAATTGTTTTTTAAACACGTAACTACGTCGCTCTTCTGTTTTAAAAACTGCATTCATGATACGCCAGGCAAAACATTTTCGCATACTGGCGATTCGACACATTTTTTTATTATTCAAATTATTATCGGTTCGTAATGTCTAAGTGTGAATAATTTGATCTTTTCTGAATGTTAAATGTGGCGTATTATGCTTCCACGTTTTTATATTGGAAAGCTATGTTATTGTTTTTTCAAAAGCAATCTACTTATTATAATTATTAAATCAAAATTATTTAACACTATTATATTTTAAAATTATTATATATGTACGTTGTGTTTACTGTTTAGCTGTTTGATAATCGATCTGTAATCTTGTGTAATCTCTACGGAGAGTATTTAAATATATATATATATATATATATATTTAAATGAAAGTACCTACAAAGACGTACAGATAATGTAAAAATATTATCGGTTTTTTTCAAGAATTATTGTTATTTTACATTATAAATATGCAATGATATGCTAACAAAGTACTCGCTATATAATATATGGTATACCTAACTCGCAATCAATTTAAAGTGTTTTTTAGACTATTTTTCTGTTGCATATTGATATGAAATTGTATATAATTTGTAGAATATCGTGTTGGCAACACACACACACACACACATATATATATATATATATATAGTTATTAATAACAACATAGATGCATACATAATTAATGTTTATAAAGCTCAGAATCGTTTGACATTGCGGTTCCAAAATGCCAAACGATTTAATAAATACGCAGCCAAATGCAAATAGCTATTAAGCAGGTGGCACAGCTGGCAGACAATACAATGATTACATCCATCCCGATACTCCATTGTTAATTTTTCTCATACTAATTATCACTAGCCTGCAATATTGTATAAGCAGAATAAACCTCAATCAGTTTCATTTCTATTGTAATATTTCCTCCTGCAGAGTAAAACTTACGTTATCCATTTTCATCTCCAATGGATTTTGGGCAAAAATTTATATAAATCATATAAATGTATCGAGATTGTCGTTTGTAAACCGCTATATTTGCTGGCAGTAAGAAGAAATGCCAATCTGACGCTAACTTTTCTTGATTCGTCTGTTTGGGTCGGGTTATCGCCAAGAGAGCACGTGTTAGTTGCTTCTCGCAAGAAATAAATCGCATGCACCTATAGTCCGTTATGATGGAAATTGGTTTGCGTCAAAAGTCGAAACAGTTTATCGGAAAGCCTGCAAGTTTATGTTTCCATTGAATTGTTTGTGTTTTGTTTATGTGCTCGCTAGGGTTTGTAGTATTGATGCTTGACTGTTTAAATATGGATTCATCGCTCAATCGACTCATATGTGGTATGTAACAACTGAAATATAAAGAAATACATAGACATAAAAACAAATTTATACGTATAACTATTGTTATACTATATTGATTTCCGTAAAATACCAATCAGCAAATTTAAATATCTGATTCTCTTGGAAATTACTAATTTATTACTATTTTTCGAACGTTTGACAGTGTTTTCTTATTTTTACTCGTTTGTATGAAGTAAAAAAGCCTTGAAAGTAACGCCTAATAATGTCGGTTTCCGATAATGTGTTACCGTTTAAATAAAAACCATAACTAATTAACTTTAAAATAAGCTACTAAGCAACATTTTTATTCATAAAATTAGTATACATAATACCAACTAATTTGATATAATTAATGCTTGATGTCGAGACACCGACGTACAGGTCAACAAATTTTCATTCCATTAATACAAGGTCAAATGGTTTTTTATGATATAGCGGACAACGGAGCAGGTGAGTCTTCAATATGGTAAGAGAACACCGCCTCCCATGGACAACCGTCCAACATTCCACGCATTTGTTGTGTTGCCGGCCTTTTACTCGACTTAAACGGCGTTCTTAAGCGCCTCCGATATCCTCACTCAGCCAAACACGAGAGAAGTTTCAATCCCATTTCAAGTGCAACTATCATTTCACGTTGAGTATTCTGTGAGCCCGTGGTATCATTTCAAACGAGCCGGCCCAATTAGTGCGTCAGCATATGCTTCAGCATGGTTCTACTATGGACTAACATATAGTTTAAATCTTTAACGATCCTAAACTACTAACAAATAATGGTACTTACTAAAATAAGAAATAAGCGAATTTTCTTTAGCAGTTCAAGTCAAGCGTTTTAGTTAATACATAGTATTGACGATGCACATAAAAAAGCAATATCACTGTTTTATGAGATTTGACTTATAAAAAACTGAAGGCCTAAACTTTTTAAAGACTTATTCTGTAAACTCTTCTATATATACATAACTATAACGTGAAATATAACTATATCTAACATTTGATGACTGTATAATGTTTTTGCCTTACGAGGCAAACAAAATCTAGAAATTATCAATTTGAAATTTATATTTACATTTAAATTGGAATTTCTTTAAATTTAAGCAGCAATCTATATAATTATAACGTAACTTCCATCGTCCCATAAAAACCTTGAAATAAAATTATAGTTTCAATATAATTATTTCTCATTTGGACAATAATGATAATATAAATATTGTTAACTTATTAATGATTCGGAGTAGGGTTTTGGTCATGTGAACCTAAACAAAAAATAAAAGAAAATACTTACATCGAAATATACTTTTTTTTCAAGATTTTTAATAAAATTCATTGATATACATGCATAGCCAGGAAATAAATTGTTATGAAAGAAATATGATATAAAACGCGAATGTAAGAATATTTTAGAATATTTTTAAAGTTAACACTACATCTTAAAGATAATCATAAGCTTAGCATAGCATAGCTTAGCATAGCTTGAACTTTAATTGTAATTAACGTTCAAAGATATATATTAGACTAGTTTTTACTGAGACTCGTCATACGTAATTTATTTAAATACATATAATTGTTTGAATAGATTTCATTCATTCCATTCCATTGACTCGGCTTCCATTTCTATCAAAGATCTATATAGTTTTTACATATTTTCAGGAAGAATAGTGCATAATTTTATGTAGTACGGATTATAAAATTGTTGTTATATGATAGTTATTAAAATTACAAAACAAAAAACTGATTTAATAGTGCTGGTAGCTCAATGTCGATAATGTTTTCTTGTCTGTTCGCCTACAAGTTTAAAAAAAACGACACTAAAACACAATTTAATAAATAATAACATAATTTTTAAGAATATCAAATTACCTCTGTAGCTGTTTCGCCGTGAACGTCAAAGGATGCTGGCAGTATAACATAATTAGGAGCCTTATTTTGGCAACATAATA
>DWCF01004342.1:0-16749 GCA_018230265.1 Delias oraia
ATTGTGCAAACATGACAATATTTAATAGAAACATGTAAGTCAGACTCGGTGGGTAGTGTAGCGGGCAGAACAACGTCAGCCGAGTCCACTAGTAGAGTTATAAAAGCATATATATCTATGACGCGCACGACCAGCCTATGGAATAAGCTGCCTGCAAAAGTCACACATCACTAAATGTGTTGCAAGTTGCTACTATTTACGTTAATAATAAAGGTTCTTAAATTAAGTACCAAAAAAGTTTAGCTTTTAACTAAAATTTATTTAGTATATATGATATATATTCTTCGTAAATTAAATCGGTAGAGTTAATTAACACACTAATTATTAATCAATGCCTCCTTATAGCTCCTCAAAGTCACTGAACCCATCTAAATTCCGTAGAAATAATTGTTATAATAATAATATCCACCATTTTTGAAATATATTCTTTGATTTCGCACAAAACACATATCTATGTAAGACCTGCCTTTTTATGGAAACAGTAGTAATATTTTTATTAAAATAACAAATCTTAACCTTTAAGTTGGATCCTTTCCGTAAAAACACAATAGAGTTGAGATTGATACCTAGATATGCGCAACCTCATCCCGAAACAGACAATACTATGTGTGTCTATATAATAAACTACTGTATTTGTATTCCCTATCCTTTCCTCTCCAGACCAAACATTAATTAACGCGACCCCATAAAATATACATCGTAAAACAATGATCTCTATAAATTATATTAGCTAAGAACAACGTGCTCTTTGAAATTGATTTCGGAGATGAAACATCTTTTACTGACTAAAATGGTATTTTATTGCCGCGATCTGAATAAGGATAAATAAAAGTACATTTCTAACTCAAACAATATTTAATAAGATTTTTCGCAATAATGACGTCGAGTTGCGGAAACCAGCCCCTTTTCCAAAGGGTCTGCAAATATGCAGCACTTAAGTAGTCTGTCAAGTACCTAGCGTAATACATATATGTTTCATATAGAGTCCTCCACTAGTTCCTTGTAAGTTATTATTTAAGTTTTCTCAATATGTCTTTCTTCTAGCATAATATTTGTGGTGTAGTGAACTAAAAAATTATACTAATTTTATAATAAGGGAAGTGATTGCCTGCCTAATAAAAGAAGCCTGAAAATGTATAAAAAATTATTTATGTTCACCTGATACACCTATTTGTTACATGATATATTTGTTATAATTGTAATATGTCCTAATGCCTCAATAGTGCTCCAGAGGCAATACTAAGAGCAGGAAAGTAAAAAATTGCTTGAGTGGACTCAAAACTAGTGTAATCTCAATCAATTTGTGATGCAATGTCCTTAGTAAAAAGACACAAAATAAACATTATCTAATGGCTAACATTTAGATTTTTAATAACAAATAGAAACTTATATGAAATCTAACTCATATGTATACTTATTGTTCAAATCAATAATTCCTATAAATCAGACATATATAGTAATTTGTAATATAGACATGAAATTTAATTAAATTTTTTTTCAACATAAATACAAAAATGAAAAATTTGCACTCAAAAATCAGTCTACCATTAGTTGGAACTGTGCTAGCTGGTAGTTTGGAAGCTAAGCCCAATGAAAAAACCAGCGAAATAAACTCAGTGGGTTTAATTTATTGCTTCCGTGAGATAATTAAAATATAAAAAAATGATCTCTGAGAATGCCTGAAGAAAGCATGAACACCTTAATCCCAAGGCGTGACTTCATTTACAAAATCATTACAGTAGCTGTAGTATGCTTTATCACACAAATGCCCCTTAACAGTGTTTTTTAATTTATTTACAGAAATATTTTGAATATTTTCTTTAAGGTTTTATTAAATTATTTCACATGATTGAATATTAATGTTATGTATTTTAAAAACATAAGCAAAGTAGATAATTAAAGGAATGACAATCTTCTTTGATTCAAATAACAGTAGGTATGTCTTCTGTCCACGCAATAATATCTCAGAATTGTTTTGTAATCAATTACATTGTGAGTAATAAATAGCCTATAATGGATAAATTAAAATCCAATTAATCCTTTATTGACAATTAAATGACTATTACTTACAGAAAAGCAGTTGATATTGTTACGAAGTATGTAAACAACAATTTTGAACAGTTTAAACACTTATTAAAAGATATTTCTTATGTACCTAATAATAGGTATTATGTTTACCTGTATTAGCTGCCATCTAATAGTCATTTTAATGAATTTCGATGGTCATTTATTCAAATAAAACCTTAAATGTCATGTACCAAGCAGGTAAAATTCAAAGCAATTATAAAGGTCGTTTTGAGACGACTTTACGTGACTGTAATACTAAGACATAAATAAATTAAACTTACTGTTCGCAATTAGATGTGCTAGGTCGATTGTTGAATTCATCCATTTCGCGTGGAAAAGCATGGAAACTTCAAGAAGTTTTAATAACTAGTTCTTTAGTGTTCAATGTTTACCACTTCGACAAAATTCAAATCAATCGACGCACAACATTAACAAGGCACACAATGAACACAAAAATCACAATAATCGTATCAAATTAAAATATTCCTCGACTGTTAGTGGAATTAGTAAATATAACTTTATAAAATATTTCGCACGTTTACTGTGTACTGTATGTACCTACTCTTTCAACAAGTCTACTACTGTCAGAGATCAATTTTGTCAGACTGAATACTTCATATGTGGAACGTCAGATATGATGACGTTTGACAATTTCAATAAGTATTCAACTATATTATACTGTTACATAACCATAGAATAGACTAAGACTAATAGAATTGACTAAGTATTAAAAATAGCTTCGCAATACATACTGATAAATGGCTTCGAGTTGAAAATTATAAATAATTCTATATTTATAAGATTATTGGCATCAGAAAATCTATAAAATCATAATTCATTTACTGTTATTAATATTTAAAAAAAAACTTTGGCATACAAGCAGGATGCTCACCTAGAGCAAGCGGTCCTCCGCCCACAGAGACCAAATAAATTATTACTTATAGTTATTAATACTTTTGACTTTATAATTACAATATAGAAATATCTATCAGAGATGGAAACAAATAAATAAAACCCAGAACTGATTAAAATAATTTAATTATAAATAAGCCAGTGAGTTTACAAACAATAATACCTACACACAATTGCATCATGAGAAGCGAACTTTAATGTATACATTAAAAAATAGTTGATAGGCCTTTAATAAATTGCTGAATACAATAAGTCTTTCTCATATTAAGATCAAAATCATAAATGCCATTTAAAATGGTCAATTAGCAAACAGAAATCGCACCAGAGATGGAAAAACTCCTGTAAATTTCGAAAGTCTATCTAAATATCGTAGCTTAAATTCAATGTATCGTTAGGCCGTTACAGACTGTAACAATTAAATATAAATATAAAATTTGGCAACATCTGATATAATTAATACTCTGAATAATGTTCATCATACTAATTGATAAAATACTCCACTACATGTAACATACAACCACCAAAGACCATGGAGGGTTTCAAATGTCTATGACTGTATATGAAGAGATTTGGCAAAATACGTCAGCACCTATTTAAGTAATATAAGATTGTAATAGTATGAATAACGAGTGCATAAGATCGAGACACGATTTGGCTTGCTGTTTGACTTGGTAATGATCAGGAATGGTGGAAAAACCTAATTATATTGCCAATTTAAAAAAACGGCCGCGCTAACTAATGTCACGTGATTTTTTAATGAGTGAGACGAGTACTCCGGCTACAAGTACTTTGGCACCTCTCTTTATTTTACCCCAAGTACATCGGTAGACAATTCACCTGTGGTTTATACAGATCTTTGACGACAAGATATTTCAACGAGTTTTACCAATTTCCTTAAATTGTGCATAACGGGTAACTGTTAATGCTTATTTTAACATCTAGAACTTCAAAAAGACACTTTTTTCAAAATAATGTAAAATTTATATATCAATTTAACCGGACACATATAATATAAAATAAAGGAAGTTAAGCAATCAGTATGTCAAAAAGGTAGGACACATTTGAACAGACTTTTGAATAAAACCAACCTGAAGACATCATATAGGCAACTTTATACCCAAAGCTAATGAAGGTAACGTATTATTAGATCGAAATTGGAACAAGTAGATGGAGCTAGAGATATGCGAAACCAGTATTTTATCTCTCTCAATACAGCCTCCTTACGAATAAGCTTCATATCCACCGTATCGACGTTTTTCCCTTTTTACAATTGACAGGCTGTCAAGTTGACAATGACAACAGCGCGAACGCAAACAAATCAAAAGTAAACAATAATATCTGACTGTCATTAGATTTGAATGAGTTAGTTTTTTGAACATCATAATATCATTCGCGTTTCCAGTACGTCACTTTATTTTTTTAATGTAGCGCATGTATTTAAGTGCTGTTCTCATATTTTACAACGTGTTGCCATATAGGCGCGGCCAAAACATCCTTATCTCCTTACTTAAACTAGTCTTTTTTATATCGTTTACACCGCTTTGAGTTCACTCTTCAGTGGCTTTTGGCGAAAACTGGTACGTGAACTCGTTTTTGGCCAGTCCGAATTCGAATTTTTATCTCAAGCCGAATTTTTCAGTACAAAGAAGAACTTAACTAACATTAATGATAGCGAACTCACCATGAAATCACGGTTATTAATAATAGCGTCATGCGAGGTGGCTTCACAATTCGAGTGAGTTCGTTTTGATTTACATATTTCTAATGTACGTACAACAACGACCACATGCCGCATACAACTTATAGTAAACGAAAAATGTTCAAAATTCATACTAAAAAAATAAACAGAAAAATGGTATAACTGAAAGACAGTACACTACAAACGTGATAGAAAAACACACAACAGCTAGAGCCATTCCATAAGCAATATTTTTATTAACTTTGTTAGCGATAAAAGAAATACAAAGATTAATGATTCAGAAATTAGCTTCATATAATCTCTAGAAGATTAGTGCCTGAGATAAAGCAGCACAAAATATACGTTATGTCGAAATGTGATGCTATGCTAGATTGCAATCAAGAAACAGATACGAACAGCTACAATTTATAACACATCTTCGCGCTTGTTCTGCGTTCAATACTTCTATGTTGTCATTTGTGTTTCGACAGTACCGTGAAGGCAAAGTGGCAGGCGTGGTATCGTGCAAGCATAGTTTGTCAAAGTTCTGATATGTTATAAACTTAAGCTACATTTAAAACATATCACCGCATTAAGTCATAGTAAAAGAAATATCGCAATCAATTATAATGACGTAAATATATACCGGATATAGCAGCGGATAGCAATGGGGGGGAGGGGGTGTTGGTACATTCGAAAAACAAAATTATATCGTGGCCATTGCGATGATTACTTCTTCGAACCTGAGGCACCTTCGGACTGGCGATCTTGGGGTGGTATCTGAAACTATCAAATAAAATATCACATTCATCATACTTTTAAACAACGTATACTATCATCTAGATCTATTATGTATTATGTTTAAATTTTTCTTATACAGCGGACAACGGAGCAGGTGTGTCTCCTATATCGTAAGAGAACACTGCCGCCCATCATCTACCGCGCCGTAGTCCACGCATTGGTTGTGTTGCCGCCTTTTCAAGCCGCTTAAGCAGCATTTTTAAGAACCTTCTATATTCTCACTCACTCCGCGAAACACAGTACAAGTACTGTTTCACGCTGGCGTTCTGTGAGAGCGTGGAATTTCATTTCTCAGAACGAAGTTGTCCAGTACAGGAATAAACTTGTGTTTGAAATCGAGTCTCTTCTCAAAAGAGTCTCTGACTGGGGTCGACTAAACTTAGTTCAATTTAGCACCAAGAAAACACAAGCTTGTGCGTTCACCGCTAAAAAGTCTCTCTTTTTCGTGTCTAGGGAGATATGTTCCAGAACACCCCATCGTCCGCTATTGTCGTTATCAGCTAGTATCCGAATACTTGGCGTCAGCATTTCCAGTGATGCTCAGTTTCGCAGACATCTGGAGGACAAGGCCAAAATAGCCTCCAAGAAGCTAGGAGTGCTCAATACGGCGAAGCGGTGCTTCACTTCTGGCCATCGCTTACAGCTGTAAGCTAAGCAAGCTTAAAGCGCAAATTCGGCCTCATGTGAAGTACTGCTTTCATCTTTTGTCGGGAGCTCCCAAATATGAGCTTCTTCCTCTAGATCGCATTCAGCGAAGAGCAGAACGAATTGTTGACGACCAGATCCTTTCCGATTGGCTAGACTCTTAGGCGTTGCGTAGAGATATTGTTTCGCTCAGGATCTTCTATCGCATCTATGTGTCGCTCCACAACTGAGCGTTTTTAAAGCGTTTTGTGCCACGCACCACCTCTGTGTGTGAATCAGCTGCCAGCGGGGGTATTTTCAAACCAAGACGACTTAGGAACCTTCAAGAAAAGAGCGTACATATTCCATAAAGTCCGGCAACGCACCCGCGACTGTGCAAGAGCTAGGGGTGTGTATCCATGGGAGGAGGACCGCCTGCCACCGGTATTGTAAAAAAATGAATCTGGAAAGGCCGGCCCACCTCAGCGTAAGCTTCAGGGTGATAGCACCTTCCACGAAACCTTATTGCGAAAAATACATACCGTAGCACGTTGATCGTCCAAACGGCCAGATTGAGCCTTCATTATTTGAGCGAAGAAGTCATCATCGGTCTCCGTCGATTCCTTCGGCTTCGGGCGTGGAAGCTCCGAACGCTGATCTTCAATTCGAGAGCCCTGCAACATCATTATCACCGTCATTCATTCGTATCATTCCAAGCACAATCATATAGCCCCTATTCATATACTCTTCACAAGCTATCACTGTGACGGTGTGAAACTGATACGTGAAACGACCTTTAAAGATTTCAGCTCAAATCATGACACATGCGATAAACTGCGACGTCACGCGCCAAAGTTCATTACAGTCTGTCTGGTTAAAGCAAGTTGCGGCTACTGGCGCATCTAAAATCGCTTATTGAGAGACAAATGGGACTCGGGTGAAAATTACGTTTTCAATCACTGCAGTTGAAAGGATAACAAAGGGGTAATTTAAATACCGAATATTACATTCTGCGATCAATCAACTTTATCAAAACTTTGCAACCTATCTGTTTAAATGGAACACACACATCACCACCGCCCTTGCACCCTCGATTTCGACACAAAAAACAGGTTTTTTTCGTGAAAACATAACAAGAGCTACCCTTTAGATAGGAAAGTGTCTAAAGCAGAACGTAATTATTCGAACTTTAACCTTCTATCTATATATATCAAAGTGAATCTTAAAAATATATGTACGCGCATAACTTTTGAACGTCTGCACCATACTTGATAATTCTTTTAACATTGTGGTGATAAGAACAAGATTTGTGCGAATATTGTCTAAAAATGTAAACATTAAACTGCTGAATGGACTTGAATGAATTTTGGTGGGTGTATGTATTCATTCAATGCATTGCATTTTTTGTACGTTATAATTTGATATTATATATATCTTAAATATATTATATATATATTTATTTAAGACACTAATATGTAATTCTCCTGTCACAATGTATATAATTATACTTCTCCGAGATGGTCGACCAATTGTCGTGAAATTTTGTTTACATATCCGCCAGTTCTGAGAATCGGACGACATCTATTTCCCTTTCCCCTAAATGTTAAGGGTGCTCTACCCCTAATGTTTTTTTCAGAATTTTTGTTTTTATGGTATAGCATATATAAATACATACAACTCCGAATTTTCACAGCTTTACAATCAACCCCTATTTTATTTTAATTTTACAAGAGCAATGACTTAAAATAAAATAAAATGTTGCACATTACTCCTAATTTTTCACCCCTCTACAAACAACTCCTAATTTGTTTATTCTATCCACAATTCCGCATGAGCGTTGCTAGGTTGCAATCTATATGCATAAAAATGAATTGCTGTTAGTCTCGCTAAAACTCGAGAACGGCTGAACGGATTTATCTTAACTTGGACTTGAAATATTCATAGGTTTATGAGAAAAATTTATTTAATTGCCAGTAATCCTTCAAAACAGCCCTTTTCTTTATTTGTAATTTATTACCGCTGTATAAAGCTCAAATTCGCGTTTAATCTTATTAAATGGCTGATTGTCAATCAAATGACTGCGTTCAGACAAATTAAATTACCAGCTGAAGTTAGCTAAAACTAAGTTTCTCGAAGCCGACAAAATAATCTGAAAGATTAATAATTAAGTTTCTCGAAGCCGACCACTATTTATGTACCATGAATTTAACTTAACTATTTAATAAATCAATATACTAATAGGGCGGGCAATGTCGGTTTTTTCCTCATTTCTGATTTTATCTCGCAGCGAGACTCCGAGCATTGCCCTCTCCATAGCTCGCTGAGTGACTCGGAGCTTCTCCATCAGACCCATCGTAAACGACCACGTTTCAGATCCGTATGTCAACACTGGCAACACCCACTGGTTGAAAACTTTCGTCTAATACCTCAGTGCCTGACTGAGGTATTTTAGAGGAGAAGATGTACGTGAGTTTTCCGAACGCTGCCCATACGAGTTGGATCCGTCGATTGACCTCCTTCTCGAAGCTGGACCTAAAGCGGGCAATCGCTGGATCCAGAACGCTCAAGATCGTAATAGGTGGGCGTCCTTGGGAAGGTCTGTGTCTGGCAGTGGACTTGAAAGGCTGATGATGATGATGATTTTATAAATCTTAATTTTAGTTTATTTCTCTCCTCACGTGGAAGGCAAAGAAGACGAACCTATATGCCAACAATTTCATGAAATAACCAAACATTAGGTATTGTTTAGTTTAGTTTTATATATAAAAAAGAAAGCCGTGTTAATTACACTAATTATTTCTCTAGAACGGCTAAACTGATATGACTGAAAATCGGTGGGGAGGTAGCTTAGAACCAGGAAAACTTAACTTAAAGTTTTTACTCGACTACAAAAATGGTGGGTATGTTTTTAATGTATCGGTTTTTCGGGTTAGTATGGAGCCACCCGGTTGGTGACGTACCACTAGTTTATAACACTAAAACGAATCGTGAAATCCGTTGCTAAGTGTATATCTCGAGAAAACTTGACCCGAACGAAATTACGAAAGATTACTATTAAGATATCGCGTGTATTTATTTTTTAAACGCGCGACTTCTAAACGACAAATAAGATAATACTCTATACCTGTATTGAAAGATAAGATTCGGATTTTGACAGATTCTTTGTAGGTACTAAAAAGTAAAAATACACGTGATGTTGGATAGAGGAGGGGGTGAGGCAGTCTTAAATTGAAATACATATCAGCAAAGGGAAGAGAGTCAAAAGTGATCTCGTGATTAATTTTTAAGGTTTCTCACTCACTCATTGCAACGCAGTGCAAGAGTAAAAAATACGGATTCACGCAGAGTATTCCATGAGCTCGTGGTATATATCATGTGGAGGATATTACTCCATTGCACAAAATAAGTGGTGAGCTTCCGATTCAATTAATAATCGCGTGAAATAAACTTTTCAATGAATGGTTTAGGTATTTGTAACATAAAGGCAAGAATTGAACGAGATAACGAGTTTTAATTACGCGAAAATCATTCTAATAAATTTGCACTGTATATGAAATATTCAAGAGAAAAATATACTTCTTCAAATAAAATGTTTACTCGTAGCTAAGTGGTTTAATGAGTCTACCACGAAGCAACGTACGGACAATTATGATTTATTCGGTCTCTGGAAGGGCTTGACAGTGGCCTGGCGAGTATCTTAATAATATCGCCACCGTGGGAGATTCATGCTGAAGCATATGCTGAGGCACTAATTGAGCCAGTTCGTTCGAAGTGGTACCACGGGCTCACAGAATACTCAGCTTGAAATGGTAGTTGTACTTGAAATGGTATTTCTACTGTGTTAAGACGAGTGAGGATATCGGAGGCAAAAATCCGGCAACACGACCAATTTATGGATGTGGCACGGTTGTTCATGGGCGGCGGTGTTCTCTTACCATATAAAAGACCCGCTCCCCGACCTGCTCCGTTGTCCAGTATACTAATAAATACTAACATTTTCTCATTCATAAAATATACAGTAACCAACATTTTAGAATCCGTCATTTAAGATAACCTTTAATGCTGTGAGAGAAAAATAAGTTTTTTTATTTTATTTTTACTGTAGAAAATAAAAAAACAAAAGTAGTATGAGAAAAGCGGGCGACGCTCGGCTGTAGGCCTCCTTACAAGTATCCAGTAGAGCGGGTTTTCACTGCGAAAGAAAACTTCAGAATGCGAAAGCACAAGGCAACGCCTATTAGGCTTTCGTTTGTCCATACATAGAGTCCAGTCGTCTACACTGACGGAGGTTTGCTACGTCGATACGTTATATGAGTTGTTTCTCAATGTAAGGTAAGCTATAAGTAAGAAAAAATAAAGTGCCTCAAAACGCACAGAGTGAGCGCCGACAGCCACACGCGCTGATTGCCTGCGCCCTCACTACTTGTGGCGAGCGGCCACTTGCCGCGCGAGCTGCGCTACGACGCTTTCAAAGCATTCGTGACTTGCAAATAATTTAAAACCTGCCAAAGGCCGCTCTCGTCAACTCTTTCAAAGATTGCTTGCTTTGCTAAACATCGACAACAGTTTAATACTGCTAATTACAATTTTTTATATTATTCATAAGAGGTAAAACTCCTTATATTTCTTTACAGAAAAAGGCAGACAATAGAGATCCCAACTTCATATCACCTACATACGACTTCATTCGTGTCAAATCTGATTAAAAATTTAGCAGAAAAAAATTATGTTTCACAGGTAGAAAATTCTTTGTCTTCGAAAATTAAATGATTGTTTGTAGATTTAATAAAATTAAAAAGATAAAAAATATCATTTGACTATAGAAGTATTTTTCAATGCCGTATCATAAAAAATCCAACCAAAAACTTGAATTGGATCACACGTAACATTTTGGGCACATGAACATTGACCGATTATCAGTTATGTTATCACTGACCTGAACTCTAGCTATCATGTCGAGGAAATCATCTTCGGGTTTAGTGCTGGTAGTCTGTTGGGAGCGTAGACCTGGCAGTGACGCGGCCGTTGACTCCTCATTCGGGACAGGCCGGAGCTCCGCTCGCTGCGAGTCCATACGCTTCGACTGTATGTCACTTATCATATTCATCATATCGGTCATCGCTTCACATTTACTGAAAAAAAAAACAAAAATTAACATCTCTAATACAGAGAAAAAAAAATTCCAATATGAACCTTAAAAAATATCGCGACATTAGAACGCACAGCATCTTTTCGCAATTCTTCGACGACATCGCGATAGAAGTTCTTTAACTGGTAGATTTCGACCACACGTACAACTTTGACGAATGCAGTGCTGGCAATGAGGTGCAATTAGACCTAGCCCCAGGTCCTAAAACTCAACCGGGTTGTACCTGCGCGGTACATTCCACCCACATGTATATTTTCACGTCTTTCATGGGGAAGGTTCAGAAGGACTGATATACGATAAATATAATTGCGCACTTCTATATATTCTATTACGTAATTCTCAACGAGTTTCGAATACAGGAGAGACACGGCTTTAACAGTAAACCAGAAGCAGATATTTTGTACTTTCGTAACACCATGTCTAAATTCTAGTCTTAGGTAAACATTGTTTATTAATAATGGAATTTAACGACGTTTGAACAAGACAGATTGTAAAGAAAAAGATTACTGTAACGGAAACAAATTAACGTCATCCCGCAATCTTAACCTTTCTGCACGTTTGCATTAAAGTAAAAGAACACGAGCAAAGCGCCTGCCATGTAAGAGACTCTGAAGGGACCGGCTCCGTAGTTCGCTATGCCATAAAAAAAGCAAAGAACAGCCAACAAACTTGAATCATTTCCAAATCACATGATTTGTTAACGTCACTGTAAGAAACCCGCCAAACGTGGCGCGGTTGGTGATGGGCGACGGTGTTCTCAAAAACTTCGAATTGATAATCCTTTTCAGTTATTATGAGCGTCGTTTAAAACTACACAATGACATATCATTGTCATGTGAGTCGAATTTAACACGCTGATCAAAAACGCACCCAACATACAGTCGCGTATCTCTTACTTCTTAGCAGGCTCCAATCATAAAAATACCTTTGAACTGGAAGCGAATTAATCCCGAGCGTACCTATCCCACCAGTGTATACATAAATAAAAAAACGTATAATTTTATTATTAATGAAAAGTTTCGGGAAAAAATCCGTCCTTGGCACGCATATGTACGCGCTTTGATTTTCATCAAGTCACGTTTCAGTGTGCAATATACGAATTTCAGTTTCAACGAATATCTAATCAAAATATAACCATATAAAAATATGGAATTTTATTCAGGTTTATTTTAATTATTGCATTCAAAAAAATTTTGTAATGCAATAATATATATTTATATATGACTGTCATTTGGAACGCGTGCGAGACCTTACAAGGTCAATAACTAATGGGTGTACTTTGGAAGGTAAGACATTATATTATAACGAACAACAAGCGATTCATTATATCCATTTGTATTCTATAGCACATCACTCATCCTAATGATATAAAAGCAACACGTATCAATCGCATTATCTTATAAGACATATCTACAACTCTCTTATCACCTGCGTGAGCACCCGTGGGGTCGCCATGCTGAATATAATAGAGGCACTAATAGAGGCTCTTGCAATTATTCAGCTTAAGCGGCGTAAAAAACCGACAACACAAGCTATACGCAGACTGCGCGACGGTCGTCTATGAGCGGCGGTGTTCTCTTACCATATAAGACACACCTGCTCCGTGGTCCTCTATAATATAAAAAACACAGCCACCCAACTATAACCACCTCAATGACAATAAATCAACAGGCATTTTGCGCCGCGCTCCAGCACTCTTAGGAGTCGGCTTCCTGCAGAGGTATTTCGGAAACAACGCGAGTTGGGTCGGAGGACCGTTTATGGTGGGGTTGCGGCGAGCCTGCTGCTCGCTTGCAACGTCTCCAATGAAAACAACACTAGTATGTTGGTGCACAAATTCACATCGACAATTCGAAATTGACATTAAATCAAGGAAAACACATCTTGCAAGCCGGAAAGAAAGGTTTACAGCAATACAACTGAACAAATATTGTAGGTGTATGTTTTAAGTATTATCCAAAAGGAATAGCCGCGTTGGTCGGGCGTCGGTATCATTTCTCGTTACCTGAAGATAGGTGCTGCGCGCTGTGGTGCGAAATATTCACTGATAAGTACGTCACACAAATCCTTTGTGAGGTGTCGCGTCATTTGTGATATTATCTGACATCTAATAATAGAAGGCTCATACTAGATTATATTAGACAGGCGATAAGCTAACATAACTAATGATACCCATTGGTACAATACAATGATGCCGATATGTCAACAATTGCCTTTTTGAGGAATTGCCAGAATAGCCTTAGCCCTCCTCTCGAGGATCTAGCCTCCTTCGATATAACAACGCCTACGCCGTCGCTGGTGAGGATCGAAACCAAGTAATCGTTCTAACTCAATAAGTGAAACACAGTACAAGTACTTCATGCTGCTTCTAAGGTCACATCTGGCGACAGATAAGCTACAGAGCTAGCTCTCCCACGGATAAGGCACTGTTAAGACACTCACTCGGCCACTGTAAAGCATACTTCGCTTAATCAGATCGTGGATCGAGCCTGCTTTCCATATAGGTAAACATACAACTATATGACTCGGCAGAGTTCGCCTTGCACGGTGCGCTACCTATCCCGTCCGACTTAGGTGACATTTTAACTATATTTTGGCCAATTTACACAATGTCTTTATAAATCTGTGTTATTCTGATGTATGCGCTATATTATTGCAAAGTTTCGTTAAATCCGTTGAGTATATTAAGCACGAAAAAGTAACAAACGTCCAACCGTCCATCCATACTTAGAAACTTTCATGTTTATAAAATATATGGGACACGTGTGAAATGCAATAATACAAAGCTTCAGTTTAAATGTCTCGATGAACACAACATCAAAGTGAATTTCAAGTCGTAAAACTAAAAATTAACTAGTTTTAATACGTTGGAAAGCGATCCAATGTCCGTCTGGAAAAATCCAATTGCATTAGCATGCAGTTCTCCAACTGCAATCATTTTTAAAGTGGTTCTTAAAAAAAAGGTTGTTTGACGTACATCGGACGACACAGGGCTGCTCCCAATCGAGATCGCCACGCATGAGTGACCGACGCAATCAACGCCATGGATATATGTATTGCCAACTTCAATCGCATACAGTAAATGTGGTATTTTCTATTGAACAGTAGACAACCGAAAAAGCGCATCTCCTTTATGATAAGAGATCACATCCGCCCATGGACAACCGCTACACAATCCGTGCTATGGTTGTGTCCCTGCTTTTTACGCCAACTGAGAGGTATAATATATTTATATAAAACTTAACAACACAACAATAAAGAATTATCATACAAAAATTAAGGCACTAAGTTTAAAAAGATAGCGTTTAGCTGTAGGTATGCCTCACCACAAGCGGCTGAGCGCCGGTTTTTAGCGCGCATTCATACACACAAAGATACAAATATAATAAAAGAAATATTTTGTGCCACCGTCATTAATATACATCAATTATTTCGGGTGTCACTTGAACACCAATGGTGGCGAGTAAAATAGTGGACACCAAGTAATAAATTCCACGTCAGACAGCATTTTCATATACATATACATTAATAAGAATTTGTAATGTAATATGTGGTACATAGTATGAATTTTATTACTCCAAAATTTACCACTTTAAAGTTTTTTTATGAAAAAAGGAAGGCAAACCATTTAGGACAAACGGTCCTCCGCGCATGGGCACCTCTAGCCTCTGCGGGGCCACCGTGCTAGCGTTTTAAAGATACGTTGTTTCGAAAAAAGTCACAAGTCATATTTGTTTGGAAATGCCAATGTGGGCTTTCCCGCTGATTTCACAGTGCTTCTGTTGCCAAATTTTTACATTCTTGGGCATTTGAAGGGTCTCCGATAACCTCACTCACTCATCGAAACACAGTTCAAGAACCGTTTCAAGTGCAGCTACCATTTCTAGTAATCTGTGAGACCGTCGTAGCACTTCGGACGTGCCGGCTTAACGACTGCGGTAGCATATGCTCTAGCATGGCTATCTGACGAATGCGACATTATCAAGACACTCGCCCGGCCACTGCCAAGCCCTTCCAGAGACCTAATCAATTATAATTGTTCGGACCTATTAAAGCACTTAGCTACGAGGCTCTCAAGCTCTTCGAATTCTCCCTTTAAAGGCCCAAAGTCGTAGTGGTTCAGAAATACCGCTGCGGGCTTCCCGCTCATTCCATACAGTGGTAGCACGTGGCAATAGAATGACTTTAAGCCGTTATACATAATGAAATCTCATTAAGTCGCAACGGTAAAATCGTGCATGTCCACTTACATAGCACTTATGCAATACGTGGAAGCTATTTATTATATTTGGAATTAGGACTTTTTTTAATGAAAATCGACAGCCACACGAGTACTCCGCTTGCTGGGAACTGAATATTCAAAGAATACTCAGCGTGAAGTAATAGTTGTATTTGAAACGGTTCTTCTTCTGTCTTTGCTGAGTGAGCCCCTTAGAAGCTGTCAGAGGCCCTTAGAAACAACCAATGCGCAGACTATGGCGTGGTTAGGTATACCGATATAGAAGACCCACCGGCTCCGTTGTCCGCTACATCATAAAAAACTGACACTTTATTTTAATAAGACGATAAGAACGTTAAAAACTAATTAGTAACACTATTAACATAACTGTTTAATATCTCGTAACGAATAGCGAAATCTTAAGCAAATTAAAATAATTTAGGTATATATATAATTTACCACATTGCTTATAAAAAAATTAAACAGTGTAGGTATATGTCATAGAATCATTGTCTATCTAACTAATAAACTTAGTCACGCGAATGCCGTGACGTCACTTGTTGTGAAACACGTGGATAGTTCAATTTCAAATTCAAAGGCATTTATTCAAATAGGCTCCATGAGAGGCACTTTTGCAAGTCAATTTACTATAGTCAAGCTAATATTGCTTTGGAAGATATACCACTACGAGAAGATCCGACAATAAACTTATAGGGTTTCTTTTTTTCTGATCTGTAGCACGTGTTTAATGTGAGGCCGTGATATCGCTTCCGACGAACCGGCTTAATTAGTGCATCAAAATATCCTTTAGAATGGCTCTCTCACGTGTTAAGACATTCGCCCGGCTACTGTCATGCCTTCCAAAAACTTTAATCTTATAATTTACTTTTTTTCGAATCGGAATTCGAACTCGATACTTGTTCGTAGTAGACTTACAAAACCACTTAGAAATAGTAAATTAATGTTAAATGGACTATAAAAAAATTGGTATATTTCTAAAGTATTTCCAAATGTTCGTGGCGAAAACTTCCCAGTAAGTAAGCGTCAGACACTTGTTTTGGTTTAAGTGTGTAAGTATAGGTTCGACAATCACATGCACATTGGACACGGAAGAATGCACAAGCTTCTAACATAGGGCCCCTAACACATAACCCCTAGTTTGGCAGAGGCTACAGATTTACTTATATTAACGGTTCTCAAAAAGTTTTCGATAGGTTTTTATTCATCATCATCATCATCATCATCAGCCCATCTAAATCCACTGCTGGACATAGGCCTCCCCCAAAGACGCCCACCCGC
>DWCF01004343.1:0-16745 GCA_018230265.1 Delias oraia
TATATTCAATTTTGCATTTATGATTTCTTTTTAACCGTAATTTTACTGATAAAGTCAAGTCCTAGTTGCGTGATACGAAGTCAAAGATAGAATAACTTAGCGGAATTTTCACGTATTCACTATATACTATAACAATTCAGGCAGATGTGTTTACTCATCTATTTCCAGAGAATTTTCTTTTAAACAAAGTCAACAAATGTGTACTTCAAAATGAATCATCGGATTGTCAGATTTCTCATCGAAAAATAAAATTCGGAGAATCAGCGATTGGCAACTGTCTAGACATTTTAAAAAAGTAAACTTATTTTGTATCTATATTATGCTATGTATCGTCGACTATTCTGAAATAAGTAGTAGAAAATTCACACAATTGAATGATGACATTCAAAAGGCTTTCTAAAATACACTTGAGGTCCGCGTTGTGATATACATAAATTTCGTTATATTATAACTTTTAGGTAACTTATACATAGTTAAACAATTATACTGTAGGTATATGTATAAAAATGTAAATTAATAGAAATGAAATTCGCGAAGACACAAGTAGTCAGTAGTGCACGACTCATTAAAAAGTTATAAGGAGAATCGAATCGTGATCATCCTAGGAAGCGATTATTATTACTGCAAAAGATATAACGAGATGCTCAAGAACTACTTGAAGTTTTTACGGCATTTGATTCGATGAATTTGCGAAGGAATTAGTACAAAGTAATTTGTAAAAATCATTAGTTTAATTATAAGCCTTAAATTCCCAACGCGATATTCGATGCCATCGGTGGGCATTTCAGGAAAAGGGAAATACATTACGTCAAATTAAAAACTCAAAGATTGAGGGCATTGCTTCAATGTTTCTATTTCGTCGGTTAGCCGGTATTGTGATGTATTTAGGTAAAGGGATTCAGATTAATTATAAAGACAGACGTCGTTATACGGCTTCCATGTTTTATATTCCTCAGAATCTTAGACTTTAACAAGATTACGTAGAACGCACTCGTGATCACAAAAACAAGCACGTTCCACATAAGTATTCTTAACTCGTAAATCTTTTTACTCGGTGTCGTAAACATGATTTTTAACATATAGATTTCACACTGATGTTATATTAGAAACTATTCTTTGAAGTAATAGCTTCGATACAGATTTATATTCATGTAAGACATCCATTTCTTGTTTGTACCATATAAAATTGTATCTTTTATGTATATCTACTTTGCAAAATTAATACCTACGCATATGGCCTTAAAATATATTTGGAAAATTTACAGTAAAGTTGGCAAAGTTTTCAAACGTATGACAACTTGAAAATATTGTAGCCATATAAATTCTTGCAATGGCTGCTCGATTATCAACATTTTACGCATACAATTGTTTTTTCAAAGTGCTACTTTAATTTTCAGAGGGAGCTATTTGCAGCAAAAGCTGACAGCAGCGCAGTAGACCGGAAGCTATCGTCTTCATCAGCCGGCAGTATGAAGAACAAATGGCTTAAGGCTTTTAGGAGCTTAAAACCTCCCAGCGCACCACCGCCACATGCCGCCACAGATAAGTAAGACTAAAATTACTTTATTATGATATTTTTATAGAAAAATTTAATAAACTACCTACTATTAACAAGCCGATAATTCATGTAAAGTTGGAAGTAGACTGCTGGATAAAGATTAGTGAGAATCTCGTAGGAGAATAATCATTAATTGTCCCACGAGACTATCGCGTCTTAATCCTGTATATGTTTATTATAATGGGAAAAGTCTTTTTTATAATGGTTTAAGTTCGGATAGCATATTTGTTGTAAATTAAGGATCGACTATGAGTAATATATTAAATTATCCTATAACATTACTGTCAGTTTTAAATAATAACAACAATTTATTGTATATGAAAATAATTTACATAACAATTGTATCATACAGTAAATTTGACAACCTTTCACTGGTAAAACACACTTGCATGTAGACAAATTTCTTAACCAAATTAGCAAGCGTGCGTGTATGTTATTAATTATCATTACGAAATTAATAAGAAAATGGTATTATTTCAATTAGTTTCAGAACTAGAATTTAAACAATTATGCATATCGCCACATAAAACTAATTCGCATAATATAAACCTTATGACGACCATATAATAAATTATTATCAATACTTAGTTTAGTCTGAATAATTTACCAAAGTGACTGGTCAATTTGATGTATTATGTTAATTGTTGAATATTAAAGACTTCTAGTTGAATACATCGATCATAAATTATATACACCTGTAAAAGTAAACTTCAACTAATATTTTATATCTTTAAGTGATATAATAAATAAATTTTGATACCACTTATTTTATATAGAAATAAATCGGACATAGTTTGTTTTAAATCAATAAAGTTAAAAAAGACTATAACATCTTATATCTATGTAAATTATGGCAATAGTCTTATATAATTTTGGTTATCTTATTAGTTTGATTTAACCCGACTTAAAAAAAATGCATACATACTCTCTAAAAGTTTTATAATATCAATAATATATCTAACTATATTGGTTTTAAATGGAGTAGTTATAATGGCATAACTTAGTTTTTGCATTTAACAGTATGAAAATTAAACAGAATAAAATTCACAAAAATAATAATTTCTAATTTATCGAAATAATTTAACACTTACGTTAAAATATATACCCCAATAGAACTATTTAAAAAACATATTATACTAAAAATATAACAATTTTTTAATGGAAATTAATTGTGGCATACTTTGGTTTTGACATAATGAATATTCATAATACATACTTAATGAATATATTTTTCGTTTTGACAGAATAGTATAGAATGGCTTCAGTTCCTAAAAATAAGACATTTCAAATCTATGTAAATAATTATTCAATTTGACAAAAGATTTATTTCATTTATTTATTTTATTTTATGGAATCTTATATAAAATTATCTACGTAAATTTCTAAAATGATGATGCATTTCCTTGCTCGCTACGGATCAATTGATTGCATCCTCCAAACACTTTGACGTCGGATGCCGGCGAAGATATTTTCATTAAAATGTTTTATTTCCTTGCCACATCTATTTCAGTTTTTTTAAATTTTTGCTCGGTTTTTATCGATTTCATTCCTTGTATACATCGAAAAGCTTTTCCACACTAATATTATATTTTAAATGTAATCTCCCATTGTTTTACTTCTAAGCACTTATGTAGATATATTATTTATAGATATAAATATTAGGGGAAAATAAACCAATTCTGAATAATAAGTATAAAATAGGAATACTTAATGTCGTGTAAATTAAACTTATTTCGGGCACATTGTGTTTATTCTGACATATTCCGTGAGTGTTTCACGTAAACCATGTTCCCCTGATTGAACTAGATTGATTGTTATGCGCGGCCTCTGAACCTATACAAAGCCATTAATAACGATCTATACGTAGGCTGATTTAAATTAGTTTGTGGTAAAACAGTACAAAATTTATACACGTTAGCAAAGAATATAGTTTGTGGAATTGAAATAAATCTAGTTTAATCAAATATTAAAACAAAGTATCATCTGTATTACCTGGATGTTTATCGTTGCAAAATTGAGCGTATTTAAGGCGTTTTTAGCACCTTCCTTCCAGGCCGGCAACACACCCGCGTCCCAGCAAGGGATAGGTGTGTCCACTGGTGGAAGACCGCTAACACTACGTGACCATTCTGCTCGTTTGCCACAGTTTCTATAAAAACATGTTTTCCAAAATAGTATTGTAATAATTCCGAGAAATTGATATAAAATAGGAAGCAAATTGTAGTGATACTTTTTTACTTAAATAGTATTTTCACAAGAATTCACAAAACAAAATACGAAATTATCTAAAGTGCTTCTACTGTGTTTCGTTGAGAGAGTGAGGATATCTTAGGCCCTTAAAATGTCGCTTAAGTGGCGTAAAAATCCGTCAACACAACCAATGCGCGGACTGTGGCGTGGTTGTACATGGACGGCGGTGTTCTTTTACCTTACAGGTGATCCACCTGCTCCGTTGTCTACTATGCCATAAAAAAAGAGTCAAATATCTATATTTTTTTTAGTATAATATCCATGAATACATTATTTCATAGGTATGTAACATCAGTAATATTTAATCGTCCTTGTCATATTTTAATATTATTATTATTTATTGCAAAGGCAACAGAGCAGGCGGGTCTCTACCGCAAGAGATCACCGCCGCCTATAAACAACTTCGCCACAGTCAGCGCTTAGTACAAATACTGTTTCAGGCGGGTATTTTATGAGTCCGTGGTATCATTTCGGATGAGCCGAACCAATCAGTGCGTCATCATATGATTCAGTATGTCTGTCCTATAGGTAAAATAGTGTTAAGTCTCGTCCGTGCACTTGCAAGCACTTCTTAAAACCGATTCAATTATATATTTTGAACCTCTCGTTTTCTGGATGGAACTTGAAGGACTTAGCTACGGGGCTATCATTAGTCTAGGAAAAGATCCTGGATTGAAAAGTTTAAATATTGCAAATTTATTTCCTGTTTTAGATGCTTTTGCGAAATGTTTATCAATTTGTTGTGTTATCTAGAACACTGAAGAGTTAACAATATTCTAATTCAATTTAAAACCAGGTCGGTCATTTACCTATTAAACCGCTATTCGTGACATAAAATACTTTTCTATATTATAAGACTTTATTTAATAACCTAATTAGATTATGGGAGCAATACATTTTGTCGGCTTCTAAAAACTGCGATATTTCTTTCTGATTAATTTTAATATATTAAATAATAAAGTAAAAAATAACTACCATTTATTTATTTATTGACATAATAACGTACTACAAGATAATAAATTGTTCCGACAAAATATCACTATTAGAAAACATTCCATGACATAGTAACTAATGGATTTTTAGAACAAGATTTTGATTGTTTTTTTATAAAATAAGTTTATAATTAGTCCGAGTGAGTTAATTAACTAGGTTTTATAATTTTTTATTTTTACACATAAAAATAATAATTAAAAAGATAAAAAATAATGTAAGCGTCTATTGAGTTAGCGTAAGGTGACTTTGATTTGTATTCAATGACCTTCAGAAGGGTCTAGAAATCCACTGTGCTTTTAAAACTGATTTTTTTTTTCTCGGAGGCAGAATCCATCCTGTTTATAACTTTTATAACTATACTCAGGATATGTAGTAAAAATGCATACTGTAGTGATATTATAATAATAAAAAACTTTCTTGTCTCACATAGCAGTTTATTTTTGTACAAGGTTGAAGTCTTAATAAATTAACATTGTTATGAATTAAACAAGAATAATTATGCTGTTTAGTAAATGGTATTTTACATTTTAAAATATAAATTCACGGTCATTTTATGTAAATGTATAAAAAGTTGAATCCAAACAAGCTTGTCGCCGAAAATAATGCTCTGAATATTAAAGTGTTGACAAGCATTCTCTGTTAACGAGGAGGTAGAACGAAGGAAATCTTTATTTCTCAACAATGGTTGTATTATACAGTTAAAGTTAAAAGGCTTTTGTGAGAAGCAGCTAGAGATAAATAAGTAGTTTTATTTCCAAAAACACATGCACTGTTAATACACAAAAAACTACGTAATAGAGACAGAATTCATTTAAATAGCGCATAATTGCTGTATTTGTCGATTCCTATAAAAGAACATTAATAGTTAATACTTCCGTTATTTTGATTTTCCTACAATATATTTTTATTTATTAATTTTATTTAATACTACTATATATTCTATATAATATTATTAATTAATTAAAACTTTCAAACACATCTCAATATACCTATATTTTCGTAGTATAAACAAATCCTTTTTCTTTACATATCAATTTATCAAGTATTACAATTTGTTCGGTCTTTGGAAGGTCTTGAGAATGGCCGGGCGTGTATCTCAACTAATTGGGCCAGCTCGTCCGAAGTGATACCACGAGCTTACAGAACACTCGGCGTGAAACTTGGATTATGTTTCGCTGAGTGACGAGTATATCGGAGACCCTTGAAATTATGCCGGCAGAAATAGCCGGCAACGCAACCAAAGCGCGGACTGCTTTTTTAACAATAATACTACTAAAAAAAGTGATAATTAAGTGACATTTATGATATAAATTATTATGCAGTCGTCATATTCATTCATTTATTAAGCTTTTTGTGACAACAACTACAACTAAATGTTAACATTAAGATGCTTTGATCTGTGACGTTATCAACTATAAAGTACGAAAGTTTTGAATATTTTTTATCTTGATATTATTTTAATAAATTAATAAACTTATCTAATAATAATATTCGTGTAAACGTAAATGTGTTTTATTTTGACGCATATTGATACACTTTATGTCAGGAGATAGTTGATAATTTTGCAGGTTATAATGAAATACACTCACATGTCATGTTCATTTTGATGTTTTTTTTCTTGCATCATAAAGAAAAAATCAAATGTACCACGCGGTGTCTACGGTTATGGCAATGAGGTAACTTTGCCCCTTAGGTTGCTCCATAATTATTACAATAAACTCCCACACATATAAGTACGTACAACTGAAAATCTCTAGAGCTTAATTTGCCTGTAAAATAAAAAAACTCGAGTAGTATTATCTTTTCGGATTTGTTGAGTAATTTGTCGAACTCAATTCAAAGATTTAGCGTGAATATTTTTATTCTCTTAAGATTTTCTTCTATTGATTTGTATAATTAAACTATGTTTTTGTAATATTTTCTTTCTGTGTATTGTAAGTCCTATAGATTTTCAGTCCGTTAGAATTTCTATAGTAGGAAAATTATAAGAACCTTTTTCACTTTGATTTACCTTCCTGCTGGTGCTCATAATATGCATGCAATAGTTATATGTTATCCAATCGTTAATACTGTAGCTAATACCTACATACACATATATTTACTAGACACAATGTAGGTACTAAGTACAAATATTTCAAAATGGTAGTAAAGCTTTACAAAATTACAGAATTGTACCTACTTTAAAATAATGTTGGTTGTCTCTTCCAATCTTTGCTTACAAGACCTCGGATTCGTTATTTAATGCCAATATTAGAGAGACGGTAGTGTTTAATAAAAAAAATTCGTTTGGTACTATTGGGCTAGTAAAGATTCTTCTTACAAATATCTTCTTAGCAAATGCAAATATCTCAATAATTTTTAATTTTCAATTAAATTTTTTTAAAATAATTTTGGTATTACAGAATTACATAATGTTACAGGTTCTTATTACAGATATTTAGTTTTAACCATGCAAACCGATTAATAGCACACTGAAAATGATAAATATTTCCTATCAACTAATAGATCTATATAATTATTATTCAGTTCTCTTACAAAATGTTAATCATTTGTAAATTTGAGGTATTTTCAGCTCATTAACATTACCGCAAATACAGCTAACAAGTTTTTCTTTTTGTTAAATAATCCTTAATAGTACGTTGATAGAAATATATTTATTATATACATTATTTGCTCGTCTATCAGCGATATATGATTATATTTGTGAACCTGGTTGATATGCTGTTATATTTTGTTTCAATAATTTAACTAGAAAATATTTACTGTATAGGAGAAACGGCGCCACTCGTGACGCGATGCGAGTCATCGACTCGGAGGCGCACAATTTCCAAGAATACACATACAAGAAAATCACCCCTTGTGACGTGTGCCAACAAGTACTACGAGGTAACGAATTCCTATTTTATTCATAGCTAGACTGGTGGTAAGAGATGACAGCCGAGCATGGACAAACGGGGTGCGTCCTCACTTTGTTCTTTGTTTTATTAACCATTTTTTTACCTTCCAACGAAACGACAGAATACTCACCGTGAAACGGTACATGTACTGTATTTCTCAGAGTGAGTGAGGATATCACAGGCTCTTAAAATGACGCTTAAGTAACGTAATAAAGTCGGCAACACAATCAATGCGCGGACTATGGCAGGGTTGTCCATAGGCGGCTGTGTTCTCTTATCATTTATATAGGAGACCCATCTGTTCCGTTGTCCGCTATACTATAAAAAAACTCAATTTGTACCCCTCTGGTATTCTGACTTACTCAGTGTCAGTACCACTTAAAGATGGTATATGGAACGTGG
The DNA here is from genome assembly GCA_018230265.1 of Delias oraia. Taxonomy (NCBI): domain Eukaryota; kingdom Metazoa; phylum Arthropoda; class Insecta; order Lepidoptera; family Pieridae; genus Delias; species Delias oraia. The sequence continues at coordinate 8,101 of DWCF01004343.1, forward strand.
ATTTTAATGTAGGTATGAAAATTATTATTCCACCCGGACCGCGAATTGAAGCCGCGAGGCTCTTAAAAAATAGATTTACCTACACTTGTTGGTAATATGTCAGTGTAGATGCTAATTTATATTTTTGATATCAGTTTCAAGTTTTGATAAGTCTCTATTTATTTGTTCTATTTACTAGTATGAATTGTTAATAGCAGTTTAGCTAGGTCCTGATTGATAATTCATTTAAACATATTCAGTAAATACCTATTTTGTATAAATATATATTATTGTAGTGGACATAATTTATTAAAAATAATATTCAAAATTATTGAATAATATTTATATATATAATAGGAATATATTATATATTATAATATATATTCTACTTGGACAGGTTTTTTTAAATACATACGTATAGATAAGGATTATCAGTAACGTATATTATAATATACAATATTCTTGGAAATATGACTTGCATTTCGCGAAATAATTTCCATCGCTTTTGGGTCATCAGCGTTGTTATAAAAGTTTTCACTCTTCAATAAAATTCTGTCAACCTTGAACAGTTAATGAGATTTTAATAGTTCAACCAACAAAGTTAAGGCATGCACGGTTTTATTAAATACCAACTTGTTTTGTTAGGATCTTAATTATAATTAACACAATTTACGGAATATAAATTCACGGGAAGATGCCCCAGTTTTAATAAAGCTTACGTGTAATAAAACAAATATCTTTGAATAATTTCCATGCATATAGGTAAGAAGTTTTTACCTCATGCTCAATGTAGCTTTTGACTTCAATTGCAACCTACTGGACTTGTACAATGTGTACAAAAGTGTAAAAAGGAGCGAATCTATCCCTTAACGGCCGATAACGCATCCGCGGCCCTGCAAGATTTAGGTGGCATTACCTAGGTGGACCTACTCGTTTGGCACCGTTTCCAATAGAGATATAGTATTTTTTAAACGCATTTCAAATAAATCATTATTTTTGGAATTATTGGTAATTTTTTTTTTGTTTTAAACGCCATTACCTATTACCTAATTTTCCCATCTAGTATTCTCTTATCATCATCATTATCCCATCTAAATCCACTGCTGGACATAGGCCTCCCCCAAAGACGCCCACCCGCTGCAATCTTGAGTGATCTGGATCCAGCGGTTGCCCGCGACCTTCGCTAGATCGTCTTTCCATCGCGTGGCGGGACGTCCCACTCTGCGTTTTCCGGTGCGCGGTCGCCACTCGAGAACCTTTCTTCCCCATCGGCTGTCAGTTCGTCTTATAAGTATATTATATTATATTATATCTTATATTCTCTTATAAGTCCTCGTTATTATTTCAAAGAACAAAAACAAAGTCTTCAGGATAATTACCTTTTATTATCTCGCTCGAGGCACAGCTCTGATGAATTCTAATAAAATATAAAGCTTTTCCCTTTGGCGTCTCAACCCGTGATCCTAACTTCAAATACAAGATCTTATTTTTCGGTATTTTAACTTATATTATTAAAACAATAGGTTTTACAGTTTATTTAAGGTTCAGATTTCTGTCTTAAGTACCTAATTTTTTTAAGTTAAGGAGTAATTAGTATATTTCAGATGTTTTATTCGTTTTAATTTACGAAAATCTGTTCGTCTATTTATGAGATATTTTTATGTAATTCTAATTTCTCTAGTTTTATTATTTGGGTTTATTTTATCAAGCCGTGTTAAAAAGACGTATCATTGAAATGCATGGCATATACAAAAATGCGGTAGTAGGTTTATATGGTAAAATATATTTTTAAGTTTATTTGTGGTTCTACTAACTTGCATTTGTAATCAATATGAGTTTATCTAAGCATGATTTTGAAACATAAATGATGAAAAACATGACTTCAAACTTGTTTAAGTTTGAAGTCATGTTTTTCTCCTTATTCTCTTTTCCTTACTCCAATGAAATAGGCTGCTCTCCTTGATGGTAAGAGATTACAGCCACCCATGGACAACCTCATCACAATCCGTAAATAATTTGCTGCTGACTTTTACATCGCTTAAGCGATATTGCTTACTTACACTTAACGAAACGCACTACAAGTACTATTTCACTTTCTTTGATTCTGTGAGTCTGTGCTATTATTTAAACTAAATAAAACTTTCATTACAATTTTTCAATCTTTAAATATACAATAATTAAAACTGCATAATATATTTTCCCGATGACAGGACACACTCGACAGGGCCTGAGATGCAGGGTGTGCAAAATGAACGTACACACAGATTGCATGCCACAAGTGGGCAAGTGTCAGACGAAGTCACGGCTCCTGCGCAGGCAGAAGAGTACCTCTGAAATTGAAGCTCATAGGATCCAAGATCCTGGTTATGAAGAAGAAAGTAAGTAGTCGTAGTGATTTAACTTCTAGCATTGTTTCAATGTAGTTCTAATTATAAATAACGAAGTTCTTTAGGTTGAATAGAAGATCAATTTCTTTCTTAGAATTAGTACAATAAAGTTATTATAATTTGAAGTTACTACACATTCCAAAACAAAAGCACATAGTGCATTGAACCATATGTTTATTAAATAACGACTGTAATAACAAAGTCTCTGTATTATAAGAATTAACATTTCAGCTGGATAATCTCGCTTTACAACAGTTCTGTTATCAAATTTATTTACTTAAATTATACTATACATATTTTAACACTCACAAGCTTTGCAAAAACACAGCAACACGCATTTATAAATTGGATTATTCAGGGTGCCTGACCGGACAAAGACTTGCCAAGATGTGTTTCAAAAGAACGGTCGAGTTTGATGACGATTATGATGGCTACTATGAGCAGGGTATGACAGGAGTGTCCCCATATTCGTCTTGTGATCTAATACTAGTCACTTGCGAACAGAAATGTACCATTTCTACTAACACGCCTATTCGTCGGGTGCCCGTTATATTTCAAAACCCAATAACTAGATGATAGTCACGTAAAAGTATGTTCACTCTTAATACCTTGCAAGCGGCAATCTAACACGAAATACATTTAGAGGACGATACTAACATTTCGCTCGGTGCTCAGAGGAGGAAGTGGATCAGACGTACCAAGTACTGAAGCGCGCCAACGAAATAGCAAAGCCGGGCGGAGGGCCCGTAGTACGCGTGTCTGCCCCCGAAGAGCCTCCACCGGCGCGGTCGCCGGCGCGGCCGTCCGCCGGTCTGGCGGTGGCCCCGCAACAGATCTCCTCCAGCTCAGGTCTGGAGCCGCAGCCGGGCTCGTTCGCTTCTCAGCTCTGCGTAGGCCGCCGGCTGTCGCTTGGCGTCACCGGGCAACAGTCGACAGGCAGCTTCATTATGACATAAGACCACTCGTTTCCAGTAGTGTTGAATTGTTTGCACACGCCTTTACGTGTCGGGCGCAGGGCGGGCGGGATGCGGTCAGTGCTCACCAGTCTAGTCACTAGCTTGTCGGTAGGCGCGGCGTCCAAGAGCGACGGCGGCGTGCGGCGGCGGCTCTTCGCCGGCGTGAAGAGTCTGTCCATGTGGGGATCCAAGTCGCGTCGCGGCTCTCCGCAGCACCGGTCCATTTCGTTGCCGGAAAGTACGCCCGTCGGCTGCCGTAGCGCATCGCTGCCTCACCGCCTTTGAGCTTTATCCGTCCCGTCTTCTCGTTCACAGCGCCTCTTTGACTTTATGTTCTTAATTTGGCTATATGTTGAGTTCTTTTAGTTCCCTTTGCAATGCGTTTAGTTTAGACTTAGGCGGATAGTAACTGTTCAACGGACATAAATAGATGCTTGCTTCCGTACTTCCAATGTGTTGTCTGATTTTAATAACATGACAATAACGGGTGTCATTGTTTTTGTTCGTTTATTTTATTTTCAATTTGATTTACTTATGTTTTGTTTTGTTCGCACCTCCTTGCAGAAATAGAAGAAACGACTACGCGACCGTTTGGACAGCCGTTGTGCATAACGAATGAAAATGGCGATCCCCCGCCTTCGATCTTAAAGCCCACGGCCAGCGTTCGTAAGAAAAAATGAAGCGAACCTTTGACCCGATACGAACGTTAAGGAATCATTTCGGACAAGAACTGGTTGCGGCTTCTGGGCTCAGCCAAACTAGTCATGTCTTGGATATTCTTGTTATAGCACCCGAAACGCCCCGCGTTCTGTGATATGTAAATTATTTTTGTTACAATAAAAATAAAAAGAGCTGCTTTATTTTTCTGGGTATACCACTGATTGCATTTCGCATTCCGATAAAGAGAGCCTTTTCCTTCGGCCTCAAAGTAAGTCGTGCATGGCTTGACGAGTCAATACAATAATTCGCATGTCTTTTGGCAATATTTACTATCTAACATCGAATCGGCTCTATAATAAAGCACGTGATTTTGCTATCTCGAACTTTAACTTTACTAAATCACACAAATATATGTGATAACACACTTTGAGCAAAATTTTCTATAATAACAAATTGACACCACAGAATTTGTTTTGTATTTTACTTTTCGCTTTCGCTCCACTAACAATACTTCTTTTGGTATAATTTGAAATTTCACAGGGTTTACCGCGGATTTGGTTATAAAAAATTTCAATATAGACTGGTGCATATTATTTTGTCCCTACAGGTTCGATGAGGAACTCGAAGAGTGCCCAAATGTTAAGACAAGCAGACCGCGCCAGTCCTAGTCCTATACCTGGTACTTGACTAAATGAACCCCTGTAGACAGATTAAAATTTATTTTTTATCCGAGAAACTTTTCTCTTCGAACGAAAACACTACTGCTGGCGTGTTACATTCTACGATCATTATATAGTTCATTCTGTTGATTCACTTGTATCTTTTAGAATCACTGATATGCGTAGATTCCAATTGGTAAGGTAGGTTATATAATATATTACAATCTCTTTATATCCTTTCTCAATATTGTATGCTATAACTTTTAAAATTTCTTGTTCCTTTGCATTGCTTATGCTTACGCAACTCATTGTTGTAAATTGTCGTTTATAGTTTGTATATTACATTGTTTTCAATATTTCCTCGATTTTGTTACTTTAAACTGTCCATAAATAAATAACTAAATCACTTTTTTTAATTCAAAGATGTTTTCCTGACTAAAGACTCCACATTAAACCGTTTTGTTTTTAAATTAAATATTTGATACATTCATGAAACACTTTTGGTTCTTTGTTTTCATTTTGAGTAACTTTTATAGCACCGCATTCACCTCGCCGCCAAAAGTTGAATCTTAGGATGAAGAGCCTTTCGTTGGATTCTCCGGAGTGTGGAGAGCTAAGGAGACGACCAGCACGGGACCAACCTGCGCAGGGCAGCAGAGTTTTATGTACGATACCTTCAAATGTATAAATGATCCAAAAAACTCGATAATTTTCCCACTAACTTTCATTTCTTAATCACAGATACTACGCATGAATGATTTTATACTCTACAAACACTATTTTTAATAATTCTACCATGATAGTCACTTATTTTGACTTTTTACAGCTTAATAACAAAAAATCTGTGCGTTTTCTATATTATTAAAACACAGCATCTATTTTAATTACACTATTAATACAATTTTACTGCATATATTTACCATATAATAGGAATTTAAAATAACATTTGTAACATGGAATGGAATGTTCCTTGCATTTGAGAAATGATACCAATAATTCACTGGATAGTAGTCGGTATTTATTGCAACATGTCGCTGGCATCGTTTCAGTCCTGTATTCTAAATCTACTTAGGTAATATAAAGCCTCATTCTATTAACACAAGTTACAAAGAGCCATTATTCCACTTCTATTCTTTCTAAAATCTATCATATATTTGATTAGATACTCTTTTAATGCTTAATGGGAAATATAATTCCCGGTAATGTTTGACGTTAAAACTAACAGGTTGAAACGAGTTTTTTGGAACATCAATTTAAATTTCTGATGTCGTATGAGCACCATCGATGTGATCTATCTCCAGCCTAGCTTGTATATATGGATTTATAATGTCTAGTCAGTCTCTGTGCTTTCTCCGTCGTCACTGGTAAAACTTGGGTGTTGTCGATTGTCATTTTTTTGTTAGACGCACGCAAACCGTTGGGAGTCCTGCAATGCGGTTGTAAGTGGATTCTGCATGTTTTTTTTTAATTTTCTCTAATTTCTTTCTAGATAACAGGACAAATTGCATGCGATACAGCTCACTGAGAGTCAATAACCACGCTGTAAATAGTTCGCAGTCATGTACGTTTCATTAATGTAGTACGCTAGTCGCTACCCTATGAAGCGCAACTTATAGCAATTAAAGAAATATAATGTCATTATATTTCCAATCATTATCTTTCAATCATTGTCAGAATCATTTGTTTACCTTTCATATTATTTGTCGTTTAGTCGATATTTTGACGTATCCGTGTGTATGTATGCGCTCCTAAAGGACCTGAAAAAATTAATTTAAACTTGTCGGTAATTAACATGATTTTAGCTACTAATTCAGATCTATTCAATATTTAATGGGAAAGTTTAATTATAATGCCAGCCAATGATTTTTCTCATTAATCAAACTTAATTCTTTGAAAGTGCTATATTGTTGTATATGAAACTAAATTATAGGTTGCGTTTCATAATAACTAAACAAATGTCCGAACAATAAATCGATATATTTGTACCAATGTATCCCGCGTTCTATTATATTATATATTCTAAGGCCAGTGAGAGTAATTGATGTCTGAACTCTACACATAAGAATTGCTCTTTGTACTTTGTAGAGCGCCTCCTGCCATAACTCCTTGATGGAGCTGAAGATAATATGTGAAGTATTTCTTTTTCTCTTACTATTATGACGTCTAAGTCAATAATACTAGTTATGAGGATTGGTTACGTCGGATCGTATTTTTTATTAAGAATAAACATAAATACTTCCACAAAAATTTTAATGGCTATATAATAGTTGTAGGCTAAGATCATCGGACTCCAACCACGTGAAAGTCTCTATCATAATATTGAAATTTTATTGTTCCCTTTATCTGTTTATCGTTACGACTTTGTTTGTTATAGATAAGTTGTAATTAGTATGCTCGTAATAACCTACACAACTGCTTATGAGATTGCCTAGCTTTGTAATCTAAATAAGCTTTAATATTAATGCATACATATGAAGTAGGTTGTTTTCAAAATACTTTAATATTAACAAAAAAAATATGAACATTTTTGAAAATTCGTTTAGTTAGTCTCGTATTAATTAGTTTTATCGTAGATTTTTTTGAAAAGTTTCTTCGATGTTCTTTCATAGAAATGTCTTTAAACAAATGTTTTCCTTAAATAGCGAAGAATCAATTCGTTTGGAAACTACATATAAGGAAATGTTGAACTCTAAGAATTAATCTCGGTTAACCTCAAATTGAATTGGGAAATTGGGCTACCATTAGTAATTATAGCAACCGAATTTCTCAAATATTTGACTTATAGTTAAATCGATAACATTAAAATGCTGTCCGGCTTTCCCAGTTATAAGTGTTATCCCGTGACTTGCGCACAACTAAGAGCAAAAAAAATTCAATGTTAATTAATTTAATGGTGCTAACTGTATGAAACTCTAAATACATGCTATGTCGCCAAAATATAGCATTTATCGTAAACAAATGATATAATCATATTTGAATTATTGACCAGAATATAAACAAAACTTATTTGTACTGATTTGAAATAAATTCGTATTTTTAGGCACTAAGAAAACGTTAAGTAATGTAGGATTGTTGGATAGTTTTAAATTTTCCTGAGTAAACTATATCTTTTTACGAGATAACTGGCTCTGAGAAGTAATATAAATCCAAAAAAATCGCTACTATTATATTATTTAATAATAGTTTTTTACAAAAATTTAGCACCATCGTCGCCAGTGCACAGCCGCCGTCTCTTGAATACCCGCATGGGTCGTATGAGCAGTGTGGAATTGCCCGACGAACCTGACAAAAGCCTTTCTTCGAACAGCGCCAGTCCTTGCCCATCACCAGTTAAACAGCCAATGGTATGTGAAATTTATTTTAGAGAATTTAAGAAAAAATACGAATTAACCTTAATTATATATTTTCTATAGCATTATTCTAGCCAGTATCTTTGCGAGCTTAGTATAAAGCCGATGCTTTATATCGGTACGCCTAGTAAGAAGCTACTATTACTACCTTATATTACTATATTATAAAAGTTTTTATTCGCTGACACTTTTACACTAAATCTTATATTCTAAAATATTGTTGAATGGACAGTTAGTAAAGTATAAAAAAAGTAAAAAAAAATTATCAACCAGTTGATTGGTCAGGGTGTCTCACCACATAGGCCTCCCCCAGTATCTTCCATTTATCTCTATCTCTTGCTGATCTCTTCACGTATTATCACCTACTCGGGAACCAATACACTCCGAAATGTTGTAACAGTGAAGAGATTTTTTTTGTTTTAAAGATAGAAACTGTAAAAAATTAGAAATACAATTTTTTACATTTTTATCTTTCAAAGTGACTACAAAATTTGTATGGGTGTGAAATTTAGTGAAACTATCTGCATAATTATAAACACCATTCGCTCACGGGCTCATAAACAAATCAAAATCGTTATTTTTATTTATTTTTGTTTTTATTTATTTAATTTGCAGAAACACCAGCGTCTGTTGCCAACAAACTTGTACGTTATT